>AYEL01086840.1:0-139034 GCA_000484575.1 Olivierus martensii
ATAATAAAAGCTTACTTTTTTAAAGTAGTCCAGAATTGTTTCACTACAGCATTTCGATAAGAACTTTGGATTGCTTTTTTCATTGGGCAAGTAACATCATGAAGAAGTTCATAACTACCTTCAACTATCACTTCATATGTACAAGATGGAGAAATAAAATTTTGACTAGATTCACTATAATAACAAAATTAATTTTTCATAAAAAATATATATTCAATTTATATATTACTGATATTAAACTTCTAATAAATTAAAATTTATTAAGTTTTAAAATTACATTATTTTTTATTGAAGGATGATATTTTGAATCATATATATTAAAATGTTATATTCTTATTATATTAAGTCTCATTTTTGATGAAATTGTATTTAATATTTTAAAATAAAATGATTCACAAAAATTTAAAGTATTAACCTACGGTATTATGCTTTAGACTTAATACCTACTTCTCTAAACTTAAGAGAAAAATAAAGAAAAAATTCCAATAGGTACATAGAAGAATACATAGCTAAGACCTAAAGGAATCTGAAATAAAGAATGATATATCTAAAGGTAGACTATTCACAGTCCTTGCCTCCAGATCAAAGAAATATTTAATACAAATTGATCAGCAAAGAGCTAAAGTAAGTAAAGTACTATATTAGGGGAGTATATCTGCTATACTATATTTTAGTGTAACAGATGAAAAACCACACAGGCAATCAAAATTTTGAAGAGACAGAGAACTCATAAAGTGCTAAATATTTTTTATTGAAGGATGATATTTTGAATCATATATATTAAAATGTTATATTCTTATTATATTAAGTCTCATTTTTGATGAAATTGTATTTAATATTTTAAAATAAAATGATTCACAAAAATTTAAAGTATTAACCTACGGTATTATGCTTTAGACTTAATACCTACTTCTCTAAACTTAAGAGAAAAATAAAGAAAAAATTCCAATAGGTACATAGAAGAATACATAGCTAAGACCTAAAGGAATCTGAAATAAAGAATGATATATCTAAAGGTAGACTATTCACAGTCCTTGCCTCCAGATCAAAGAAATATTTAATACAAATTGATCAGCAAAGAGCTAAAGTAAGTAAAGTACTATATTAGGGGAGTATATCTGCTATACTATATTTTAGTGTAGAAAAACCACACAGGCAATCAAAATTTGAAAAACCACACAGGCAATCAAAATTTTGAAGAGACAGAGAACTCATAAAGTGCTAAATGATATTCTTCTAGAAGCATTCCCTTAAACTTGACTTTGGAGCCTCTTTATGCAAAGATTTCCCCTAAAATCCCTCCATGATGATCTTGATCCTATGACAGAAAGTGCCTTTTTTTTGTAATAAATTATATTCTGATTAATATAGTAGTTTAATATATTTATGTACTCTTATTTAATAATACTAATGCTAGTGAGCTATTCTTATGTAATTTGAATTTTTATTCTTTAATTTTATTATTTTTATGCAATCATACATATCTGTTTTTATATAAAAAAACTATTAATTATATTGATAAAATAGAATTTCTTGTGATAATGTTTTTTGGAATTTAAATTTGTAAATTCTATAGGATTTCAAACATATGAAGTTCTATTCTAGAATATAAAATGAAACTAGTCACATGATGAACAAAAGTACTTATTTATTTTGTTTATTGTTTTCTCTATGAGAATAGTTAATTTTCTGCTGAAGAGTTTGCAATTTTTATTGATCAACCTTAAATAATATTTTCTTATTCTACGACTTCCACACTCCAATACAATAAAAAAGCAATCAGTTGTCAATATCACAAGAAAGAATTGGAAGTCACATATACAGCACACAGTCCATCCATCTCGCTTTACCTCTAGCAGATAAAAGATTTCAGTAGTAACTTTTTACAAAGCCTATGCTTAGCTCATTTACATATATTTGTGCAAGAACTTCAATTTCTAGTTTACAGATAAAACAATTTGTGCCATCTTTTTAACAGTTTGATAATAATTATTTACTGATTATAATTCATTGATAAGAGATCATTCTTATCAATGAATTATAATCAGTAAATAATTATTAATTATTTACTGATTATAATGATTCTTGAATCAAATGAGTGAAAACTATAAATAAGTAATAGCACTTCTTGCAACTGTGAAAATTCTTAAAAAACTATACTTTTATTCACTAGCTAATGTTTTTGGTACAATCTTACCATCTTCAGGTTACACACATTTGAAATAAGAATTTCAAATATCTAACAGCTTACAGATCAAATCATAACATAATATTACTATGATTATAGATTGTGAGGAAGTTGACTTTGACCTATCCTATTTTTATTTTATTATACACTCTATTATTTATCATTATTTTCTTATATGCTAATGTATTATATTTTAGTTTAAAAGTTAACTTACTTCCACCTTCTCCGTCGTAGCTGGCAATCACGTGATACGGAGTCGGAACCCGTCTCCGGAAGAGCTATCCCGGTTAATGATGTCATCTGATCTACATAATATTTACCACTAAACTGATATGTGAAAATAAGAATAATCCATATCGGTGTTTTTGTTCAATATATAAATTAATTGTAAAGATAATGACATAAATGAATTACTCTGTAAACTAATAACTTTGAACTTGTTATGTATAAGAATGTAAATGAGCGAGTACGGAAGTGTTCGTCACTCGAGTATAAAAGAACGACACAATCGCAATACTAAAACACAATGAAATAAATTAAATTATGGTACTAAAATAATTAAAATACAATAAAACAATACTATATGCCACTATAAACATAAAGCTCATGCATGTATAACTCTGAGATATATATTTAACACAGGTTATGTAGCACATTTAATCACTTTATATTCATGAGTCCCTTTATTATTGGTGTGGTCCATTATTCAATGTGTCTATCATATAGCTCCATTCTGCTGGTAGCTCTACCACTGGTTGGTTATTTAGCAAATTCTCTCTCTCCTTTGTCTCCTCAGTATTTTGACTGTTTTTGCCATTAATGCCTCGGATTTCTCACTGATTGGTTTTATAATGCTCGCCTTGTCCCATTCTTATTCTCAAGTCGTTAGCATAGGTCTCTATCAATAAAGCTGTAGTCATTTTTCCCTTGGCAATGTCATTCTTATGCTCCTCTAACCTCTGAGCCAGGGTTTGAGTCATCATCCCTATAAACAATGCTTGGTCTCTAGGTCTACCACTGGTATCTTGTAGACTCCTTGTTTCTCCTTGTCTTTTCTGGGATCCTTTTCATTCCTTAGCATGTTGAATATCGTTGGTCCTCTCTGAAACGTTAGTTTCTTGTTTGCTTTCCTGGATACTTTATTTACAAAACTGAATTTTTTAAAACTATATGGCACAGTTAGGTATCCTTCCTGCTGGGATGGTTGTTGTGGTACCTGTGCGTTGTTATCAGCCTTCTTGCTAAGATTCTTCTGTACGGTCCTAAGGACATTTAATAAAAATGGTTTTCTGTACCTGTGTTATTGACCGATACTCAGGATGTAATCTATCTCCTGTTTCAAAGAGTTAGGCTCCATATTGTACAATACAGCTCTCGTGAAAAATATACCTAAAAACAGCTTTCTTATACATCAGCAAGTCTTGGGACTAATTGGATATCAGAACTGGTTCATATTGGGTTTCCTGAATATCAATGTCTTCAGCTTGCCATTATCTATGGTTATTTTGATGTCCAGATAGTGGATAGTCTCTTGGCTTATTTGTTCCATCCTTAGGGTGAGACCATATGTGTCTAGAGTAAGAGCCTCGGTAAAATCCTGCATCCTTGTGTTATCTATAGTCCTACCATATGGTCATAATGTCATCTATATATCTAACATAGAATCTTAAGGCTAGCTGGAAAGTGTGTACTCTGATTTTCCATGTTTCTAAGGACAATCTCTGCCAATGAGCCTGCTAACGGGATTCCTATTGGAACACCTCTAGTTTGTTCATAAATTTTGTCCTTAAATTTGTAATACAATCCATAGCAGATTAGGTTGGCTATTTCTCTTATTAGAGGCACCCTTTCTTGGGCTTCTGAGATGTTCTCTAACAGAAACCTATAGAACTCTATGCAGGTTGGCTCTAGATGTAGGGACAGTTACAGTCTGTCAAAGTCGTATATTTTTAGTATGTTTCTTTGTTCTCACTCAACGCAATACATTCGTTGCTACCATTGTCAAACTATCAGTTTCTCCCAGGATTGATGTGCACAAAAAAGCTATGATTTTCTTTAAGTTGTATGTAGGTGCAGATTTTTTTTCAACTATTGGCTTTGAAGTCAATGGGCTCTTATGGGCTTTGATGTATGCAAAAAATCAAATGAGTGATTTTAATTTAGAATAGATGATGTTCAGTGACAAGTGAACTGTCGTCAGGAAGATGACAGTTCTGTTTCCATATATCATAATTTCTAATTTCCTAAGGCAGAGGATGCAAAATGTAAGTTAACCTTTAATTTAATAAAATACTCAAAATAATAATAATAAGAAAAAATAAAAATTAAATAAGAAAAGTCAGATTAAAGCTTCACAAGCTATGGCCATACAATGTAATTTTTCCTGCACATGACTACAACAGGAACAGCTCTTCCAACAAATTGGAAACACCTTCCAAACAGTAAGTAGATGCAACTGTATTTGAAAACAAAATGGTTATTTTCTTAATGATGATTGCAAGTGCACAACTAATAAAAAGAAAATAAATACAGGGTATCCATAATTAACGTTCCCCTATCCTATAATAATCAGCCATATTTTAATCCCTTGATTTTTAACGGATTTTTAATGATTTGAATTAATTTGAACTAATTTTAGCGCCATCTCGTAATTAGAATAATAATTAATTTATTTAAATCAATGAGTGCCGCTATCTATTAATTAATAATTAAACTAGAATTTTTAACTAAATTATCTGAAGAAAATATCCGCCTCGGCCCGGGTTCGAACCGGGGACCTTTGGGCTAACGTCCCAACGTCATACCACACCACCGAGGCCAACAAGCGGATTAATTCTCCAGACAGTTATATTAATTTAGACGTAATTTTTGAATTAATTTTTCAAAAATTTTTTCAAAAATTACGTCTAAATTAATATAACTTGTTGGCCTCGGTGGTCTAGCGGTTATGACGTTGGGACGTTAGCCCAAAGGTCCCCAGTTCGATCCCGGGCCGAGGCGGATTTTTTCTTCAGATAATTTAGTTAAAAATTCTAGTTTAATTATTAATTAATAGATGGCGTCACTCATTGATTTAAATAAATTAATTATTATTCTAATTACGAGATGGCACTAAAATTAATTCAAATCATTAAAAATCCGTTAAAAATCAAGGGATTAAAATATGGCTGATTAGTATAGGATTTGGATTAAAAGTTCCCTTGAGGTTTGGTTAGTATATAAAGTTCCCCTATTCGGAGCTATTACTATTCATCAGAAAATTATGAAATTTTGAGTATTCCTTAATAAAGGGATAGGAAAGACATTCACTGAAAAAAATTAGTTCCAAATATTGCCACTAGAGGGCATATTTATATTTTATTAATAAATTACATATTTAGCTAAATTATTGACTTGCAATATTAGAGTAAATCCTGTTTGACTAATGGCCACCATTATCAGCTACTCTCTGAAATCTCAAAATGGCATGTTCAATAGTTGAACAAAGTGAGTGCCTCAAAATATTGAGCACGTGGTATGAAATGCTGTCTTTAAGATCAGCTGAGGTTTGCACATTGTCATGGCTTACCAGATCTTTCAAATAACCCCACAGCCAAAAATTGCATGGATTCAGGTCTGGGATTGGGCATGCCAGATATTACAGAAATGAGGGCTTATGATTTTTTTTTTTGTAAAATGTCTTTTGAGAACATCTTTAACACAACCTTCAACATGTGGAGGAGCTCCATCTTGCAAAAAAATTGTTTGTCCAAAGAACTGACATGACTCTTATAATTAATAGCACTTACTGCGGTTGAGTTACTACTTCTTCTCTAGGTACTTTTCACTTGTACTGCTAACATTTTCAGTCCCTCCGACCATCATCAGGCTGTGTTTTTTAAATATCGTTGATTAGAACTCTTAAAATAGTTCTTGCACAGATTTAAAGTTAAACTGAAAAAATATTGAAGCTTCTAGAACATCGTCTCTAATTAAGCATTCTATAGGTAACCGATGTGTTGGTTGATGACGTAATAAATTTTAGCAAGGTTAGAGTTGAAATCATATACTAACTCCGTCATCTTCTCTCATTTTGTTGTAGTGCGTATTTCCAGGCTACTGGGAGGTCTACTGCTGTCCTATCGTTCGACAAGTTTTCATGTCTCCTTCTTTTAAAAATCTCTAGTGTTTCAGCTGTATACGCCTGAAATAGAACTTAATAATAACAACTTAAGGACGGCAGTTTATAGGAAATTGGCCTATGAACCAGTACTTATCCCCAGCTGGTCCCGAGATCCGATATGATATAAAAAATCTGCCTTTAATTATTTTTTTAGAAGAGCCATTTTATATAACAATGATGATAAAAGGTTAAGAGAAGAAATTAACTATATAATATCTATGGGTGAGAAGCATGGCTATTTGAAATCCTTCGTACTGGGCGCATACAAGAGTATTAGGAAGAAGCTTGAATATGTACAAAACTCGCAGACAGATAAAAACCATAACCAACCAAGACCAGCGGAGGGATATATTACCGTATCGAAAACTTGTTGAATGATAGGACAGCAGTAGACCTCCCAGCAGCCTGGAAATACGCACTACAACAAAATGAGAGAAGATGACGGAGTTAGTATATGATTTCAACTCTAACCTTTCTTAAATTTATTGCAATTTTTTAGGTTTTTAAAGCTGCTACGTCATGCTAAAATTTATTACGTCATCAACCAACACATCGGTTACATAGAGAACGCTTAGTTAGAGACAATGTTCTAGAAGCTTCAATATTTTTTCAGTTTAACTTTAAATCTGTGCAAGAACTATTTAAAGAGTTCTAATCAACGATATTTAAAAAACACAGCCTGATGATGGTCGGAGGGACCGAAAACGTTAGCAGTACAAGTGAAAAGTACCTAGAGAAGAAGTAGTAACTCAACCGCAGTAAGTGCTATTAGTTATAAGAGTTATTAGAAGAGGTTAAGCGGTGTTTATTAAATATGTATGAACTGGCATGCTAGCAAAACTAGAACAATTGAGTTTTTTTAACAGCAATGCATATTGCTGCCCAATGATAGAACATGTCACTGGACCTGACAGAGTTAACTCCTCAAAGAAGTATGGTACCAGAATTAATGATGCTAAAAATCCACACACATGCAACAGAACACTAGGATCGAACAGGGATTTTCTGAATCCCAAATTCGGCAGTTGTGAGAATTCACTAATCCATTCAAATGAAAGAGGATGTTCCAAGGCCATTCAGAATCAGCCTCACAGCAAGCAAGAAACTAGTGGGAATATTAGTCATGCATCAAAATCATGTGGAAACAACTGCTGAACAAGTGAAAGTTTGTACAGATAATAACATAGGATATTTTGGAGGATCTTATGGACAGTAGAGGATGACCTATTCCAGTGTCTGTCAAACTTTTTTATTTCATGGCACACTGAAGCAGGGAAATTTGTTTTGTGGCACACCAAATACATATCCGAAAAAAATTTATTTTATTAATACGAATCAAAATATTAATACAGGTAACAATAATAAATTATTATTATTTTATCGAAATTAATAAATAGGTAATATAAATAATAATTTTATTGAGAAGAATGCGATTGATTTTGAGAAATAATTACATCAAGACATGACTCTAAATTAAATAAACAAATATGTAACTCCTCATTTACCATCAGTAATCGTTCCCGTTTCCTTTTTTTTTTTTTTTTTTTTTTTTTTTTTTTTTTTTTTTTTTTTTTTTTTTTTTTTTTTTTTTTTTTTTCTTTTTGTTTCATTTCATGAGAGCTGAGAAACCTAATTTGTAAAAGATACCACAATCCAAACAGCAACAAGAATTGAATGGCTGTTGTAGCTAATCAAGGATATTGGCTCAAAGTGAAATCCAAAATGCTAACAATTCTAGCTCAGAATGTGAAGCTTTGAGCACAGGATCATTTCTCAAGTCTCTTAAAATTTTCTTTTTCTGTTACTGTTAGATTTGTGTCATGGTATTTTACGATTATTATTATCACGTAAATTTGTAGATGGACTGAATTTTATGACTGAGAAACGTCCTATATTAAACACTTTTAAATCTTTCACGGCACAGTAGTTTGCCACGGCACACAGTTTGGCAGACACCAGTGTTGCCCATAAAGTTTGAAGTGCCATCTTCTTCTACTTGAACTGCAACCTTCTCTACTATCTTCATACAAATGGGTTTTCTTCCTCTTCCAGAATGAACAGCCAATGATCTTGTTGCTTCAAATTTTGTTATCATTTTTCAGAGTCCTTCAAACTCCGTAATTTCTGTAAAGCTACTGTTGTGGAATCAGCATTTTGATATAAGACTTTTACTAGCAAAGTGTGATCTTATATACCGAAAGTCATTTTCAGTTGTGAAGATACTGGAAACAATTCTTCTGCAAATGTTTTAACCTTTTATAGTGGAAAAACTGATAAATGACATTGTTTTAAACATTTGCATGTGCACTATTGGTAGTTTTACAGTAAAGCATTCTCTAATGGCAATATTTAGAATTAAATTTTTTTTTCACTGAATGTCTTTCTCATCCCTTTATTAAGGGGTACCCAATGTTTCATAATTTTCTGATGAACAGTAATGGCTGTAGGTAGCTCTGAATAGGGGAACTTTAATTATGGACATCTTGTATTTGATGTGATATAGCAAAAGGGCAGTAATGTGGAATTCTATTATAGAATCAAATAGTATGTAATGAAGTTTTTTTCTTTTTTAATCTTTGGTTCTATTTTTATTAAATTACTTTAATAAATATCAGTATCTATATAAATATTCACAATAACTTTCAGTATCAGATAATTTTAACTCATTCTTAAATGATGAAAGCACAAGTAGTCATTTGACTCTCAGATGACTAGATTTTCATTCACCAAGTACATTTTTCTTTCTTTCTTCATGAATATCAGTCATGACTAATCAAATTAAAGTTTTATTTTTCTTTCCCTAGTCAATTAAATCTATTTTTAGTTCCACTCATATTACTAACTTCTAAAACAATAGCTAAACAACAACTTTTATGTTTAAAAATGTTTAAAACAACAACTAAACATCATTCACCATTATTATAATTTTATTGGACAATTTTATTGTGCTCTCATTTGCTGGTTAACATTACAATCTAAATTCAGATTCTCAATGTGTTCAATATTCTCTGATTGCAATTCATTGCCATTGAAGATTTTGATTTGAATATTGAAATAGCAATTCATTTAATTGTTATAACAGCCAAATTTGCATCAAAAAATTGCACAATGATCACAGTTATAGAGAGCAGGATGCAATCTTGTCATGCTACATCTAATCGAATTTCTATGCAATACACTTTTACTAAAGTAGTAGTAAATATAGTAAAGTACTACATTTGCTCAGCAAAAAATATCAGAGAAATATTAAAATTTTCCATCATTTCTGAATCTCTATAAAATATTTAACATTTATTGTGCATTTCCCCTATATATAGGGTAGAATTTACCCATCATCTCACTCTCACATTGTAAGAGGCAACTAAAAACTGTCTTCTTTCTGCTGCCTGTAACCTGCCATATTTCCAGCAGGATTCTTAAATGATAAAAAAAGCAGACAATACATACAACAGAAATTTTGCTGCAACTGAAAGGAGCAGAAAAATCAGCCTGCACATATGATTTCTGGAAGTGTAAATTAGATGTCTGAAATAGGCTACAAAATAATTTTCATATACAGTGGTACCTTGGTTAACGACAGTATCGATAAAAATGCACAACAGAAATTTTGCTGCAACTGAAAGGAGCAGAAAAATCAGCCTGTACATATGATTTCTGGAAGTGTAAATTAGATGTCTGAAATAAGCTACAAAATAATTTTCATATACAGTGGTACCTTGGTTAACGACAGTATCGATAAAAATGTACTTGGTTAATGACAAGTGGCTGTTAGAAAAAATGTCTTGGTTAACGATGCAAGCTTTGATTAATGACACTTGATTTTGTGAACTTCCGACAAAATAGAGATCTAATAAAACAGCTCGTCATCACATCATGTGATTCGTTAGCTCAATTGTTAATCATTATTTTTTGAAAACTCCACAAATTCCACCATAATCAATTTCGACCCAACTGACCGCCTACAATGCCGAGTAAAAAAACTTATGACAAATTCCGCTTTACCAGACTTTCTTAAAAATTCTGTCATTAAAGCCCCCTCATGCCCATGCTTAAGAGCATTTATTAAAACACATAAATCTCCTATTAAAGCACGCCCAATTATTCAACGTTTCTTAGCTCCAACATTCTTAATTGAGAAAAAGTTAGCAAATTGGTGCAGACAACTGCTTGAACCCTATGATTTTTATTTAAAATCTTCCGCCGACCTGATTGATGTTTTGTTTGAGACATGGCCTTTCCTAAACGAAATCATGCCAGTTTTCAATTACGAAGCATTATATCCATCTGTTGAGTTAATACGAGAGACTGTGGTCGGCCAACCAGTTCGGACGTATGCATTTCGGCTCCGGCTTTCGGCAAATTTTTCTCAGTTTCTTTTTACTTTTGTGTAATGATTCATACATCGATGGATGCGGCATCTCATTAGGATTCAGTGGATACTCGATTTATCTCCGAGCTCTGCTTTTTTTGGAAGTTATTTCTATTTTACTTCGGGACTTCCAGACCCTCTCCTGCCTAAACTTTTGGACTTACAGACATTCTGTAAGTGTTGTTTTATTCATCTTCACTTCCGGTTCACAAAAATATATAATTTTGTTTACTCGGAACAATATTTTCCAAATTATTCCCATCCTAAAATTTTACATTCGGGCAATTTTCCTTGGAATCTCACCCATTGTTTCCTAACAGCTAGGACACCATTTTATTCGTCTTTTTATGCGCTTTCGAATGATACTACTTTTATTGTTCTATGTGCATTTCTTCATATAATACAAATATTCTTTGTTCTCCACGTGTTTCCAACTTGTGTTACGTGCAGTGCCATCTGAGGACAAAAGTTGGATTCTCTCAATTAATTTTTTATCATTTTTATTTCACTCTTACTATAATGGATAGAGAAGACGAGATTCTGGAGTCACTTACAGCAAATTTGGATTTAATTATGGAATTGCTACCTGCTAATGCGTACAACAAGCTAAAAGTGGCATCGCGCAAGAAGATCTGTAAAGCCGCAAGCGATTTATACTCAGCTGCACACCAAATTTATGGAATTGCACATAAGTTAAGGAATCGCTTAGCCACTCAAAAGTTACCTACCTACAAAGAAGTATTAGTTAACCCTCTGGCGGCAAGTGCTACCACTAAATTAATTAGCAAATCTTTTAAGGCTACAAACAATAAATCCAATTCCATTGGTCATGCAGTTTTGATCTATCCAAAACCCTTGGAGGAAGAAGATCCACTGGATCCAGACACCGTGGAGTCTGAAATTAAAAACAACATAAAACCACATAAGCTTAAGATCAATGTTCAAGGTATAAAGAAAGTAAACCAAAACGGTTTGTGCATTAGAGTGGGATCCAAGGAGGATTCAGAAAAATTGCAACAAGCTATTGAGAACACTTCATCAATAGCAAATAAAATTCAGACTAGGATTCCTTCCATAAGATCGCCCAAAATCATACTTCTTAATGTTCCTGATTCAGTCAAGGACAGTGAAATATTCCCAGCCATCCACTCTCAAAATGAAACTATAAACAATTATGACAAAGATCTCTTTTTAACTAATTATAAATTCTACAGGTCCATAAGAAACAGCAAATCTGATCATGGCAGAAGGCATGTTGTCTTCTCAGTGACCCCTACCATAAGAAATTTATTAATAAATCAAAAGTGTCTCTTTGTTAGCTGGGCGAACTGTTTACTGGATGATTTTATCCCAATCATCTGATGCTATAAATGCTGTGGCTATGGCCACTTTGCCCATGACTGTGACATCTCTCAAAAGTGTAGCCACTGTGCTAAGAACCATAAATATGAAGAGTGCAATAACAAGGATAAAGACCCATGCTGTGTTAACTGCAAAAGATCAAATAAGGAGCTTCCAGTTGAAAATCAGAAATCCACCAGTCATAACACCTTCGATAGAAGCTGTTCGATAACACTCAGAATAAAGAAACAAACCATATCTTCAACAAATTATGAACTATAACAACTCTTACAATCCTCAAACACAGAATTCCATCCACAACAATAAACTTAATCTTATCACCATTAATTTACAGAGATCCAAAGCTGCCTCATCTCTTTTACTAAAAACCTGTGAAGACTACAACACAGACATCATTCTTATTCAAGAGCCATACACTATTAAAAATCAAATTGTTAGATTCGGCGGCTGGAACATCTTTAACCAACAGGACTCCTCTCTTCTGATCAAGACTGGCATATTAATCAGAAATCCCAATCTGCAAGCTACTATAGTTCCTAAGCTTACTAACCTTTACATGACTACTATTGCCCTTTATACCACCTCTGACGTCCTCCTCATAATGTCTGTCTATTGTTCACCTGATGATGACTTGGACAATCTTATCAACATTTTAGATCCTTCCTTGGAGAAATTTTCGGACAAGCAGTGGCTGATCAGCGGAGACTTTAATGCAAAGTCTCCAGTCTGGTTCAGCAACCTTGAAGATCAAAGGGGTGCAGATTTGAACTCTCTCATTTATAAACACAACCTTATTTCTGAGAACACCAGCTCACTGGCTACCTTCTCTTCCTCCAGAGGTGAAAGCTGGATCGACATTTCCATCACCAATCCCAAAATGCACCGACACATCTCATTTTGTGCAACCTCTGATATCACTTCAGCTAGCGACCACAGGTACATCTTCCTCACTATCAACTTAGAGGATGATTACAATACCAACAGGAAAGTGATCTCTTCACACACGGACTGACATAGTTTTAATTCTATTTTCTCCAGTTTATGGATGGCTTGTCCCTACTTTCCAATCGGACCTAATGTTGATCCGAACCTCCTTGCTGGCTATCTACAAGATAGCATATTAAAGGCCTTTTCTCTTTCCACGAACTTCAGGACACTTAAACCCGAAAAGAATTTCTGGTGGACTGGTCAACTGGACTTAATTAGAAACAAAGTTAAAAAACTTAGGAAAGTACCTTAAAATCACTGATCCTGAATTTCGTAACCAAAAGAAAACCATCTACACCTCTGAGTTAAATAAATATAAAACTGAGATCAATAAATCCAGGAACAGGGCCTGGAGGGACTTTTTTACAAACACCACTAAGAACAGTCCCTGGGTTGATCCTTTTTACATCTCTTGTAAAAAGAGACTCAATTCCAATATCCCTTACACAGTTAAAAAAAACGATGGATATTACACTACTGATCTTAAAGACACCATTAATTATTTCCTCACCAAGCATTTCCCTGATGATGATCCAAGCAATGACAGTGACTTTCACAAGGAAATGAGAAATTCTAGCTTTATCCCTCCTGATACCAACAACGACATCCCTTTCACATTCCAGAAGGTGAGGGGAGCCATTTCCTGCCTCAAGAATGGGAAGGCTCCAGATCTGGATGGCATCACTAGTGTTTCTTTCCCAGGATCCCGGGAAATGGTAAGATTTTCACACTTTTTGTATTCCCAGGAATTATAGTTGGTTCCCAGGAATTCCCAGGTATTAACACGCAGATAGAAAAAATTATAAAATATAATTAAATATAATCCCAAAGACTGTACGAGAGTTATCAAAGAATTTGATAATTGGCAATATGGAAAAGCATGTAGGCATGATTTACTAACAGAGTTGCACTCACATCTGATCATGGATTATACCTAATTAATCTGTGAGTATGACAGGTGTTGTCAACTTGGTTGGTTAGTTTACTTCTTTTCCTTCTTATGAAGTCAACATAAAATTTGCATTATTTTAAATTAAATTATTATTAAAATGTTAAGTAGGTAATTCAAAAAGTGATTGTGAATTACCTACTTAACTTGTGAAGAAGAGAGCACGGGAAATTTGGAAGTGAAACCAATAACGTTAAACGAAAAATTAAAAAAAGCGATTCACTGAAAGACAAAGGTCCTATGTTGTTCAACTAGCTTGAGTTCTAGCTTGAGCAAGATTGTGAAGCAAGAATTACAGTTATTTGAGTCAACAGGAAATCGATCATCAAGTATTAAAAAACTAGGCAAGGCTCTGAAAACAATTCCTCCATCATCAGATGAAGCAAAAAAAGCATTTTCTGTTGCCTGTTTACTTATTAACAAAGCTAAGAACTAGGCTGAGTGATAAGAGCATTGATTGCTTATTTTGCTCAAATCATACTTTAAGAATGAGTGATGAATATTTTATTTGTACCTCAAATCATACTTTAGAATAGGTGATAGTATATTTTATTTGTATTTTGTAGTTCGTATTGTGAATTAGTCATATAGTATTGATTGCTTATGTTTCCTCAAATCATACATTAAGAATGAGTGATGTCAATTGTAAATTAGTCATATATAAAGGAAGATCGGAAGAGCGGTTCAGCTTAGTCAAAGGAATATAAATTTTGGAATTTATTAATATCCTTCTTTTGTGTATTTTTTATTAATATTAATTAGAAATAACTACTTTTATAGATTTTATTAAATTTTAATGCATTCCCGGGAATGGCTTTTATGTTCCCGGGAATGAAAAAAGGCCGGGAAATCAGTAACACTAGACATCACCCCTGAATTGGCCAAGAAAGCCTTCTTGGCCATCCCTATTGCTTTTGTTGTAACATTTAACCACTGCTTCTCTCAAGGGATCTTTCCAGACTTATGGAAAACTGCATCCATCAAGTTCATCCCAAAAACAACAACTTTTCCACAGCCTCAGACTTTAGACTGATAAGCCTCCTCCTGGTCCTCAGAAAGGCACTGGATTCTTTGATTATCAACCGGATTATGCGCCACCTCAGAATCAATAAAATCCTCCACGCTGGACAATACGGCTTTACGAAATATGTTTCAACTAATCATGCCCTCTATGACACCATGGACTTTATTCATCATGCTTGGAACAATGAAAATCACGTACTTCTCACCTCAATAGATATCAAAGGATCCTTCGACAACCTTTAGTGGCTAGCAGAAACTAAAAGATTACCAGTGCCCTAGGAATCTCTATTTTATGGTCAAATCCTATCTCCACAACAGGAGAGCCGAAGTTTTCCTCCAAAACTTGCAATTCCTGAAACAGACACAAAAAGGCTGTCCTCAGGGCTCCAGGTCTGGACCCGGGCTTTGGAATATAATGTTTAATGACATATTCAACGTCTGCAGTCCCCTTGACAATCCAAATATAAAAATATCCGGTTATGCGGATGACACTCTCTTACTTGTCGCCGCCAGGAATAGAGGCTTGGTGGGTGAACACACCAATTTGGCTTTATCTCAAATCAGCCGTTGGCTTGCCAACCATAAATTTCAAATTAATCACAACAAAACCTCTTGTTTACTATTCTCAAAAGGTCGAATTCTTAAAAAGAACATCCCAGTTAGAATTGATAATATTCCTATCAAGAACACCAACCATATGAAATACCTTGGGGTCATCTTAACAAGAAACTTAAGTTGGAACGAGCACATTAACTACATTTATGGTAAGGCCCTTCAAACTGCCAATGCACTTTGCTCTGTCTCATATAACACCTGGGGACTTGGCTACCATATCGTCAAAACCATCTACAACTGTGTGGTCGAGCCAATTCTATTTTATGCTGTACCAATTTGGGCACATAAAGCACAGCTTCACCACATCAGACAGAAACTACAACGTATTCAACGCCTCCTTCTAATCAGAGCCTGCAAGGCATATAGAACCACTTCTTTTGACTCCCTTTGCCTGCTGGCCAATGTCACACCTATTCACCTAAAGGCGCAACTTCTGAGTGTGTCTTGGATTATCAGGAATACTAACTTTCTCAATCCCGACCGCTCCAATGCGGATCCCTTCCCTCTTCATCAAGTGGTTCACAACATTCTCAGTGACGATAAAATTAACTACCTTAGTAACCTTAACCTGGACAATAAAATTTCCTCCGATTTCCTCCATCCCTCGCTCCAAATTTTACCACATTGTGACTTAAGCAACAAAATTAATATTGATTCCACTTATTTAATATATACTGATGGCTCCAAGGCTAATGGCAAGGTGGGAGCGGCTTATGCCGTTTTTAACAAAAATCTCCAACAGATAACCAACAAACAATTTAGGCTTTCTGACCAATGCTCAAATAACCAGGCAGAGCTCCTCACCATTTACCAAGCTCTACTTTATGTCCAGAAAACCAAAATAAAACCTTATACTACATTTTTTATTTTTACTGACAGCACCACAGCCATCCACGCCATCTCCCAGTTAAACAACAATGGTTACCTTGTTTACCTCGTCAGCAAGACCTTTCAGAACATTCATAAGAAGGGTAACATTGGAATTGAACTTTTCTGGACCAGGGCACACAATGGCAATCTTGGGAACGAACTCGCTGATACTCTTGCTAAATCAGTTCCCTCCACCACCTCCCATATCACTTACAATAGGATCCCTTGGTCCTTCTACAATCACTTCTTAAAGGAAGCCATCTACAATGTTTGGCAGACTGAGTGGGAAAAGAGTGACAAAGGCCGTGTCACTTTCTCTTTCTTCCCAAATATTCAAGAAAGAATAAAGAACCACAACTTTACTCCAAACTTTCTAATCTCCCAGGTCCTCACGGGAGACGGGTATTTTAATAATTACATCCACCGCTTTCGGCTCCAGGCTAACAGTGACCCTTATTGTAACTGCGACAGCATTTCCATCCAGGACCCAATGCACTTTGTCTTTGACTGCCAGAACTTTGATGATTTAAGGCTGGGACTTATCTCTGCCTGTGCCAGAGAGGGGTTCCCCTGGCCTTGCACCCCATCCTCTCTAGTCAACAACAAGGTGATTCTGAAGGCCTTCAATTCCTTCATCACTTCTTCCAGAGTGCTGGATCCACCATCTGACTCTAATAACTCATCAAGTCTGGCCTCCACCAGCTAACTGCAGACCTGGATCTCCAATTGTTTTGCACCTGGATCTCCGACTCTTCAGTGTGCCTTCATCATCTTGGTGAAACTAATTTTGTCACATTTCTACCCTTCTGTTCCTAGACTGTCTATGCTTCCTCTTGCTGGTGAAACTTTAAATTTGTCATGATTTTCACCCTACTGTAAATACTTGTACCATTTTATCTCCCTTTGTCTAGTTTAGTTTAGCTTAGCATAGTTTTTCTTATAGTTTTAATCTTAAAAATAGTTCTTAATCTTAAAATAGTTTTTTCCCCCCTTAGTTAATCTTTTATTTTAATTTTTTATTATTTTATTCTGTTCTCGTTTGCAAGTATAGTTTTTCTTATAGTTTTAATCTTAAAAATAGTTCTTAATAATCTTAAAATAGTTTTTTTCCCCCTTAGTTAATCTTTTATTTTAATTTTTTATTATTTTATTCTGTTCTCGTTTGCAAATGAACATAAGTTCTCTACAATGTAACTATTGTATTCTTTGTTTTATAAAGTCATAACCGACCTGGACCTCCGCCAGATGCTGTGCGGCGAACTCGCGCTGCTGGGACCCAAGGCAACATGCCAAGGGATCCCCTCTTCTTTCTTCCTCACTCCCAACTCCCCCCAAACCTAACTAACCACCATGACCTACAACCCGCCAACGTTCACCCTTCTCTACTAACACACCAATTAACACCCTTGAGTATAACTGGTTTTCCCTCTATTCCGTGCGTGTGTGTTGAGTTAATACCTGCTTCCCATGCACTTTTTCAATTTCTCGAAGAACACTTGCCCTATGTTGATGGTCTTCCATCATGTCTAAGAGAAATTTCTGATCTTGTAACATTCCATTCTTATTTTATTTTCGACGGATATATCTTTAAACAAAATAAAGGCGTGCCTATGGGCAGCCCAATGGGAGCTATCCTTGCCGAACTATCCATTCGGCTCATAGAAAAGCAAGCTCTGCATCCATTTCTTCCACACATTAAACTCTATAAATGCTATGTTGACGATGTTTTAATAAACTGGGATGAAGAAGAGCATAACGATGAAATCGTCAACGCTCTTAGCGATACTTCCCTTGGCTTACATATTAAACTTGACCAATGCAGCCATTCACACATTCACTATCTGGACATAAATCTTAATATCATCAATGCTGAATATTCCACTACTGTGTATAGGAAACCTTCTTATACTCCTATATTCATCCCTGCTACTTCACCCGATGCCTGGAGTCATAAAGTAGCTGCCTTTAGAGCTCTATTTAAACGCGCATTCACTCATAACACCCATCATATAGATCGATACAAAGAAATTGGACTTATTATCAGACATGGCATATCTCACAGATACAAGCCAAAAGTCCTCATCAAAATCCTACACCAAGTTAAAAAGAAGTTGAATAAAATCTCTCCTTCACAAAATATTACTTACAGTAAACTCCAATCTACTACCACCCTCAGGAATTTAAGTAAAACGACTGAGTGTTGTACTGGCCGTAAGCTCTCTTTTGAATGGAAAAACACACTCCTCAATTTTCTGCGTAATGACAAAGACAATACGCCCTTTATCAATCAGCCAGGTGTTTATAAAATCCCCCTCAAAAATCTAGATCTCAACAAAGATGAAGCGTACATAGATATACATCCTGTAATCTTAAAACTAGGATCAAGGAACATAAACAAAGCCTACGTTATCAGAATACCACCACGGCTCTCACAAAACGTTTCCTTGAATATAATTTAGACATCGATTGGAGTAATACTACGCTTCTAAAATGCATTCCTAATAAATACGAAGGTTACGTATATGAAGTAATTGAAATAGAAAAATATCAACATAATTCCACGGCTATCAATAAAAACAATCCCACTCTTATACCTTCAGCCTGGAAATGGCTTAAAAAAGAAAAGTCCACGATCCTAATTTTGTTATTTTTATTTGTATTTTATTTATTTATTTATTTTGTATATTTTATTTTTGTTTATTTTCTTTCTTATTTTTATTTACTAAAATTTAGTATTTATATATTTATTTATATTTAATTTAAATTTTAATATTTTGTACTGCAATTTGTATTTTTAAATTCTATTCCATTAATAGAACACACTGTATACATTTGACTGACGACTGGCGATAGAATAGATGAAAACGTTATCTTAATAAACTTATGTTAATTTCCTACTTTTGTGCTGTAATTAATTTGATTATTATTAATAGTAGGATGAATTATTATACTTTATTTTGTTTTTATCACAATCACAATCAATTCAAATCCGACAATATCATTATTAAAATTAATAAAATTATAACCATATAAAAATATATTTAAGTAAATGATAATTAACATATAGTAATGAAAACAAATTATTTAATTAATTAAAAATAGACATTCAACAGTTCACTTGTTTTTAGTTTCTTAAAGATGATTTCTAGATGATTATTATTTTAAATTCTGCGAACAAAGTCTGATTCTATTGTTTGTTTGTGTTACATATTGCAAGTGGTGTGACATCGCAGTTTTGGATTCCATTAGAAGGAAAAACATGTCTGTCTGAGAGCCTACAGTTCATATAGACAATAAATCTGCAAGTGCATGTCATTTTTCATTCGCCATTAAAAGGCAAAATCAAATCTCATCTGTATAATAATCATTGAATCTATAAGCTGCTAATCAGTGTTTACGGGTTCGTTTGTCAAAAAACTCTGAAGTGAGCCCAATTGTCCTTCTGGTTAAAATTGATAATTAAAAACTGTTTTTGTGAACAATTCATTTTATTAATGTTAATTTTTTGTAGCAAATATAATAAATAAATGATATTTTCCATATTTTTAGGACATTTTAAATGAGTTTTATCTGCACTTTTAATATTTACTATGGTTGTGGGGAGGAGCCGGAACAAATTAATCAATTTCAATTACATCTTATGGGGAATTGGGCCTTGGATAACGACGGTAATCCTGGAACAGATTACCATCATTAACCAAGGTACCACTGTATTTAATAAATGATCAGAAGTATTTGAAAATGCATAAATTGTCTATCAGAAATATTGTGGATTGTTACATTTTCATTAATATTAATTGATAATATGTAGAACAGTGATTGCTATGTTTACTTGTTAAGAAAGTTTGTCTACATATTTCTGATCTTATTTGTGATGTATTTGTTAAATTAATAGTTTTGAATGTATTTACTAAGTATATTCATACACATCTGCATATTTTTAATAATAGAATTGAAAGGAAATAGATATTTTTTAGAAATAAATATGGCAGATCCTGCTTCTATCAATATTATAGGATGCACTATTAGCGGTTGCAACACAACCAGTTTACATTAACTACTTTATAATTTTTCATTATAACTGTGCAATATCTAATTTTTAAATAACTGCTGTTAGTAATAAATATGGAAGATCACATGACATATAACTGATCCAGCAAATTCTATAATCTTAAGAAAATTTTTCAGATTTTTGACTGACCTGTGTCTAAGCCCACTCCTTTTCTCAAAATTTTTTCAGCATATATACCAGTATTTATGGTAGTTAAAATCAATATTGCTTCATACTAATAGGAGTGGACAGCCATTTCATAAATTGACTTAAAAATTCCTCTTTAGTATCATCAATATGTATTTGTTTGCTTTTTTTGTAATATGTGTTGGACTTATTTTGTCTATATTTTTATTTTTATTCAGCCAAATCTGATTTATCTAATGTTACAAATCCATATGAATAAATAAATAATAATGAAGTTATGAGAGAAAGAATTCATAATTTTTATTGGAACTAATTATTTTCAAATAATTATATATGACTTTCAATGAATTGCATTCATAACCCTTATAATAAGTTATTATTGATTTTATTTCACTTATGCCATAAAATGTTTAGCAATCTCACAAGAATTTAAATGTCATTTTTCATTTTCTGTCTCCATAATAAGAGGTTCAGTGAACCTGACAAAGATTTAACAACAATAGATAGTCCTGACTTGATTTGAATTTAAGGACTATCTATTGTTGTTAAATTTGATATAGATCCTATTGACATAGACCTTGACTTATGGCAGGATTTGATTTCAAATCATGCAATAAGTCAAGGACCTATGTCATCCTAAGTTGGAATGGTTAAGTTATAAATGCTCAAAATTTATGGATTTTTCTCTACTGATATTTACTAGGACATTATACATTATTTTAATAAATATAAAAAATACAAAACTAAAAGAAACAAACAGAAAAAGAATACTTTTCTCAGACCATTGAGTCAGGAATTCAAACCCATTGAACTGTATTGACCAATCAGAGAATTTAATGATTACATTATTATTGTAAGTATGAATGGTCATAAATCAAAATGGTCACAAATCAAGGACTACATGTACAATATGATTAGGTTTGTAGCAGAAACCCATAGTATCTGCTATGAAATTGGAAAAATCAAAATGGAGGTCAACAAATGAAGTAGTGCACCCTCTAGTTGCCATGGTTTCACGAGACATTACATAGTAACTTTCATTCCTGGATTGTGCCTAAGACAATACTTCACTCCATAAAATCTCAGCTAATCATCTCTTGAAAATGATGACGATGAACAAAAATTTATTAACATTTACATGGCATAAATAATTTTGTTGTTATTATAATTTACTTGATTTTAAAAGTTATGTTTTCAGTTCTTTAGATAAATTATTGTTTAATCATACTATTTTTTTTGGCCTTTACTTAATTCTAATATGGTCAAATTAAATTGATAAAAATGAAATTCATTTTTGCCATTTTAAATCTATAGGAATTAATTCCTGTTTTATGAGTTTTTACTTTACAAGAGTATTTCAAGAATGAATTAACCTGCAAACTCAGGAACTATCAGTATTAAATTATAATGAAGAATTAAAAATAATTTTGGATGTCATTCTTTTAAATAAAATTATATTTCTATACACCAGATTTATATAATTTAGAGACCATTTTATTTTTATTATAATGACAGGATAGTTTTAATTTTTATGTGAAATATTTAAATATCATTGTGGGTCAGATATAACTCATTGGCTGCTTTTATCCTTATTTTTGATATATTAGAAAATGATTATAAATTAATCTGATACATAAAAATAATTATAATTAAATAAATTGTTAAGTATTATAAAAATTATTTTTTAATCATCAAAGTGATATCAATTTGTCTTACCTTCCTTTAACTGGTAACCAATAAGATACTACTGAATATTCAATATTTACATTAAATTTCCATGGTAGTACTAATTTAACTTCTATCTGATTTTCTCCTATGAATAAAATTTTGAAACAGTTTTTAATTAATTGCTAAATTATAATTTTTAAAAAGACATTAATAAAATTAAAATTATTACACTAATCCAAATGCACAATAATGGAATAAAATTACACTAATCCAAATCCACAGTTAATATATAAAGAATATCAGTATTTATGAAGTTTTATATTATTTTATTTGTATGTATGAAAATTTTTGAGAGCTTTATTTTCCTGTTTGAATTTTATTTTATATTAAATAAAAATATTTCATACACTGCATTAACTTACCAAAACATAAAATAATATTCTATAACATTAGAATTTTAGATTACTTTCATATCTGTATAATCAAATATTTTTAATCTTGCAATTTATAGTTCATTGAAATTATATATGAAGATAAAAGATGTGATTAATTATTGTCTTTGTAAAAGTGTTTTGATTTTTGATAAGTTTTGTGAAAAACTAACTAACTTGTCTGAAAATATTTGAAAGAAATTAATTTATATATAATTTGTATAAAAATATTAACAAGTGTATTATCTTTCGAAGGTTATAGAAATAATAGAGATAAGCCACAAATGGCAGTTAATATTATAGAACAAAAAAAAACTGATCCTTACAAATGAGAAAAGATTGTAAAGACACACGTATTCATGCAGAACAACATTGTGTATCATAAATTAAATACAGGCATACCCCACTATAATGTATTAATTTCCAGAAAACCTATGCATTAAACAAAAGTTCATTAAGTAAATACAGAAATTACATTAAAAATGCATACATAATTCCATATCAAAAGTTGATGGTGGATATCTAAGCCCAATTTGTCAAGAATAAATATTTTCTAACTGCTTCTTAAAATACTGCATTGTTTTATCAAGAGGCTTAAATGTTTCTCTAACCCAAGCACAGAAGTCACTGATTAAATTATTATAGAATCATCAAGACCAAAATTCAACTTGCTGAAATTTTGGTCCTAACTTAATTATTATTAATCTCACAATTATATTCGAGAAAAGTATTCAACAGAGCACCAAATGACAAATTTGAAGTTTCAAATCTACCGTATATACTCGAATATAAGCTGATCCGTGTATAAGCTGACCCCCCAACTTCAGAGTTAAAAATCGGTAAAAATGCATAACCTGTGTAAGCCTACCCCGATTTTAGCACTTAAAATTCGGCAAAAATTTGAAACCGATAAATTACGGATATATTAATGCCATTTGCCAACGTGATTTTTGATTTTTAGTTATCATATATTAATGCCATTTGCCAAAAAATATAAATATATTTTATTGAAAACTATAAATATATACATATAAAATAAATTTTATAATATAAACACTAATATATAATTTAAAAGGTAAAATTTTATGTTACCCGAAGCGATCGAGCGCATCGCGCCGCCGACTCCAACCTGCATTTGTATCAGTGCATCAGATAGGCGACGCTGCGCCACCTGATGTGCCACAATGAAGAAATTCTCGACAAGAATCCAGCACAGCGCGCCTACATAAGATTCTTGGATTATTGTCGGAATTTCTATGTCGCGGCGCATCAGGCAGCACGGCGTCACCTAGCTCTGGATTGTATCAGATAAAGTAAAATTTTACTAAAGTAAAAAATTAACCCGATGTGGATGTTAGGGTTATGTCGCAATAACTAACCAAGCAACACCAATTCACATCAAGAGTGCAAAAAATGGTGAGATTGTTAAAATGTTATATAGGGATCCAGTTAATGAGAATAAAGTAAGTTTTATTGGTGTGTTATAGTATTTGATTTTGCTTTTAATTAATAATATTTTATAATTTTATTTTTAAATTAGTTTTATGATAGATTGATTAGCTTGATTAAATTAAATCAATTAATATCTCATTTGACTAATCAGTGTTATTCAATTTTCAACAATTGTTACTACATTTACATTTTAATTAAATTACAAAAATTTACCTATGAAATAATAATTGTTCTAAGTATGTAATCTGGTTATGCAGAGTATTCAAGATAATTATATTTGGTCTTTATCTTGTTTATATTATTTTTATGAAGTTTTTCTAATCGTGATTTTTACTATATTTGAGTTGAATTTTCAGAATTTATATAATCAAGATTCAGATAATGGTTATAGTTTGAAAAACAAATTTTTAACTTTGAAATTTCACTGAGAAAATTCAGTAAGAATGTAAAATTTGTTCCCTTTCATCAGTTTCAGTTTAATTCAAATTCATTTAAAAGATTTTCACAACTATGATGTTTGATATGTTCTGTTTCACCCATAAGAATATGTTTTTCCAGAACATTTTCTATACACTACTATTCTACTGCTTATACTTAATACACTATTTCAAAAAATATCCAGCACTATTAGCAGTTAAGTAACTAACTGCCAATAGTGCCGGATATTGCTAGTAGAAATCTTACTGCTTTGTATAGGTACTTAATTATAGATAGAGAGAGTTAACAACAGCACTTGTTAGCAGTCCAAACAAACTCTTTATTATGTTTAATTTAACACAAGAGAAATGTTTTCAGCTAAGATCTAGCCGTCTTCAACTCTAACTTATAAATTAATTAGATCAAAAGACATTCTATGAATGTACAATACTCATTTCATTGAGATTCTATTAAAGAACATAAATGAAATTTAAATATAGTTCTTTTCCAATTTACTTCATGCATAAATTGCATGCCATCTGGGAGTGTTAACTTTGAATCAGTTTTTTTAACAAAGAAGAATAAACTAGCACTAATAGCAGCTGAGATAAACTGATAACCATTTTATTAACACTAAAAACGCAAACGTTTTCGGTTCATTCGCCATCTTCAGGCACTTTGTTCTAAAATTCGAAGAAGGAATAAAGCAACTATGTTGCTATGGTAACCGTATTACATCATAAGAGATTTAAAACAACAAAATTTACAATTACTATGTTTGATAATTGTTAAATAAAATAATATAACAACTTATTAAATCTACTAACATACAAAAGAACTACTTTAAAAAAAAATTAAAGGTACAGTTAGTTAATCAGGTTGAAAAAGTCTTAATGATTTCTATTATTGAGTGCATATTTTCATGGGTGGGGTGGCTCCCAGGCTATCTTATCGTTTACCAGGTTTTCTTCTTCACTTCTCTTTAATATTTCTAACGACTCCGTAATAGTAGGTCTCGTTCCAGGTTTTACTGGTTTAATAATTCTTGCCTCATCCCAAAGTATAGTTAAATTTTTACTATATGACTCTACCACTAAGGATGTTGATAAATTGGCTTGTTTAATATCCCGTTTATGTTCCAAAATCCTTTTGCTCAGGTTCCTATTTGTAACACTTATGTATGCCAAATGGTCCTGTGTGCATTTGTCCTTAATTGGAATTTTATATACGCCTTTCTTAGCATGTGGTGAAGATGGTGAATGAGCCGAAAACGTTTGCGTTTTTAATGTTAATAAAATGGTTATCAGTTTATCTCGCTGCTATTAGTGCTAGTTTATTCTCCTTTGTTAAGGTTTTTGAGTATAAGCAGTTATTAAAGTCTCATTATGTTCTTTGAATCAGTATTTAAAATAACTGTTTTGGCTAGAATTAATATAAATAATGTAGGAATATAAAATAGAAAATAAAACAAAAACATAAAAAACTTCCAAGTTAAATGTTAAAATTCAATCTTTGTACTTATAGGTTCATATTGACCTCACACGTTATCGCCTTAATGCATATTTCCATGCATTCGGGATTGTCTCGATATCGTTAATTATCTCTTTGTGCTGCCCTCTTCTATATATATTCAATTTTTCTGCTGTACTTACTTCAATTGGATCTGTAACATTACGTATAATTTTGGTTTCGTTCCAGTTAATCGTGACATCATTTTCGTAGGCTCATTTAGCTAGTGCTGAGGTTAGATTTCCAAGCTTAATGTCACGTTTATGTTCTTCTAATCTATATTTTAGGTTCCTTTGTGTCGTTCCTATACAGACCTCCATGGTTCCTGTATCAAAATTCTGTAAAGGTACTCTATAGACTCCTGTACATTCAGTATGGTTATATTTATCCTTGATGTTCTTTAAAGCTTGGAAAACCGTTCACCTTGTCTTGTAAGCTGGCTTCTTCTTTAGGTTCTTTAGTATTCTTTTAACTGTTTTTGAAGATCTGATTGCATCTGGAACCACTTCGTAATCTGTTAGTAGCTCGTTCTTCCAGAGTGGAGGCTTCTTGGTTATTTGTTTCCTGTCGTCCTTCTAAAGCAGACATTTTATTTCTTGTAATTTCCTCATAAAGTTTGTCACTAAATTCCTGCTATACCCATGCTTTTTAGCTATCAGTATGATCATCTTGTCTTAAGGCATCGGTGCTACAATGTGTGACAGCCCTATTCAAATAGACCCATTTGTCGTTTGACCATCTCGGAATTATGACTGGTGTGCTTTCTGGTTTTCTATATACCGTGGTCTGGATGGTACAATTTGTAATTTGAATTTGGATGTCCAGAAAGTGGATGGTTTCCTTCTCCTCCTGCTCTAAGTTCAGTTTCAATCCATAAGCCTTATCTGTAAAGATTTTAAGGAGCTCTTCTGAATGATCTATGTTTTTCCAGATCATGAACACGTCGTCGACGTATCTGACGTAAAGGCGTGTCTCTTCTATTATATTATGTATCTTAGTTTCTTCTATAGACCTTACTACCAGCTCGACAAGTTCCCCTGCGAGAGGGCTACTTATGGGTACTTCTTTTGTTTGTATGTAATATTTACCCTTAAACTTGTAAAAGGAGTTGTTACAAAGGAGGTCTGCAAGATCCCTGCATAATTTTGGGATGGTCTGTCAGTTAGTAAATTAGTTAAGAGAATCTATAGAGACATAATTAATTTATAAGTTAGAGTTGAAGATGGCTAGATCTTAGCCGAAAACGTTTCTCTTGTGTTAAATTAAACATAATAAAGAGTTTGTTTGGACTGCTAACGAGTGCTGGATATTACTAATTAACCAGTCTTCAGCACTTGTTTAAGCGAAAAAATATATATTTTAATATTTTTTTCGCTTAAACAAGTGCTGAAGACTGGTTAATTAGTAGTTATAGTAAGAAGTGAAAGTATATAACGATTATAGTGCTGGATATTTTTTGAAATAGAATAACTTCATTATGAACAGATGAATATTTTCAAGAAAACTACTTTGTTAGCACATTTTCATCTTGATGATGAGCTTGTCAAATAAGAGAGATTGTGAAAACCTTTTATTATGAATTTAAACTAAAATGACAATGGAAAACAATTTTTCATATATAAAAAGAAAACTTTTTAATAAAATGTAAAAAAAATTTATTTTTTAAGTTGTAAATATTTTTAAAATTTTGATTTGGTATTTTGAAAATTCAGCTCAGATATACTGAAAATCATCATTAGAAATTCTTTTAAAAAAAATATTAAATGAAATGAAGTCCAGATACAGTTATCTTGATATCATGTCTATTTGTTTAACAATGGCTACATTTTTAAAATTAATATTTTAAAAATGAAAAATGTAAAACGGAATTTTTATTATATCAGAAAAGAATTCTGAATATTTTTTTGTATTAACTTAATTACATATAGCACAAGCATCGAGTAGAAATGGAAATAACATACATGCAATAGAAATCTTTCAAGTTTTATGGATATCAGAAATAAAATCTATTGCATAAGTTTAAGAAAAGTTAAGAAAATACAGATTCCTTGAATTACAAAACTTTTGTATATAAGAATATGCATTTCATTTTTAAATTTTAGAAAATTTCAAAAACTCTTCAAGAATTTTAAACATTCTGGTAGTAGAATGCTCTAGAACAGTGGTTCTCAACCCTTTTTCTGTTGAGGAACATATTTTAAGATTTTAAAATTTGGTGGCACATCTAAATATTTTAAATAATAATTTAGATTTAACAACGAATTTTTATTAACACATTATTGTATTTATTCTTATTTATTACATTCAGATTACAGAAATACTCGTATTTATTCTTATTTCTTACATTCAGATTACAGTCATACTCATACATGGGAACATTAAATGATGGTCCTTATTAAGTTATAACATCACCTGCAGATTTTGTCTTTTTAGAGAAATTATAATTTGAATTTAATTTTTATTCCTTAATTTTTAAATTATGGATAACAACAAAAAATTTTGCTACCGCAAAAATTCGAGAGTTAGATTTTTCTAACAATACCCTATTTATAGGAATCGGTACAGTGGTTTGACTGCAAAAGTGATATTCAGCCAATCATGTTTCACTATTAACTATACTAGAAATTAACTATATACTAGAAATTACCCATTCATATAAATGAGCGGAAATATAATCTTGTGATTTAATCTAATAATACATATATATAACGACAAAAACACCTCCGAACTCGTGTAGGGAATAGATCGGAAAACACCTCTGAATTTGTGTAAGGAATCCATCGATGAGGGAATCGTAAAATTGCATCCATTATTATGATACAGCGTCATCTGTGAATTCTGTCTTTTTAGAGGAACTATAATTTCAATGTAATTTCCATTTTTAATTTTTAATTATTAATAACAACAAATAATTTTGGCTGTTGGAGACATCCAAAAATTAGACCTTTCTAAAGATACCCTATTTATAGAAATCGATACAGCAATTCAACCGAAAAAGGACACCCAACCAGCCACTTTTGACTATTAATATATATGATGATTCATACAATTACATAAATATAATTCATTCTTAATTTTTTACGGCACACCTTCAAAAGTTTGGTGGCACATTAGTGTGCCACGGCACAGTGGTTGAAAACCACTGCTTTAGAAATGTAAGCTATATAGTTATTTAACATATGACAGCAATATTTCAAGTTCAAGATGGCAAAGTTTAAATCAAAAATAAATAAATAAAAATATATACAGTCAAACCTCGATTCATGAATTTAATTTGTTCCTGAGAGTCGTTTGTAAACTGAAATGTTCGTAAACTGGAACTATTTTCCCCATAGGAATTAATGTAAAATGGATTAATACGTTCCTGGACCCTACATGATTGCTTATTTAAACTTTTACAACAGTATTTTGTGCACAAGTTCTTAACATAAAATCAAGGAAAACCATTAAATCTATCACAAAAAAGATAAACACAACACTAAGCAGATCAAATATAGATGAAAACTTAATTTAGTTTTACTGTACTTGTATGGAGGAGAGTTGATGGTGTAAATAGAAGGTAGTAAGGAAGTGACATGTTATTGTTTGGAAGGAGATTATTTTTCTTTTTTCTGACCATTGACACCAATCGACTCTGCTTCAGACCCACTAGGTCTCTGTCTCACTGAAAAATTGTCTAGTGTAATTTGTTTTTGTCTACGTTTTAAAATGTTTCTAAATTGACATATGGCATTATCTTTGAAAATTTTTATGTTGATGGCTTGCGTGTTTGTAACTCGAGACACAGTACATCATCCGAGATGCTTTGTGTTCAGAAAATTCATTGGTAAACTGAATTGTTCATAATCCGAGGCGTTCGTGAACTGAGGTTTAACTATGTGTATATATATATATATATATAAGTTCTGATTGCATTATATAGATATGAAGTTCTGTTTATAATGCAAGATATATATATTGCATTATTATCAGAACTTTTTATTCAAATCTCTAACATAAAAAATTTCTAATTGTTTGAATTAATAGCATATACTATACAATATCTGTAATATTATATAACACCTCCATTTAGAAAAACATCTTATAATGTTAAATTGCATACTAAATTATTTTAATTCTCATTTCTCAATTGAGTTTCCTAAAATAAATATAAGAAGAATAGAAAGAATAAAAAGGAAAGATTCTGTTCTTTACATAGCATTGTAAAAAAGACCATATAAACTAATACTAATATTTTAAAGGAATGCATCATGTGTATTATGAAATAAATCATATTTAATACGTGTGTTTATGTTTTTAGGTATTCAAATTGAAATGTAAAATTAAACTGCAAGATTAGAATAAATTTAAGCATGAATAGTCATTCCTTTTGACTTTTTGAAATGCAACTATATGTCACTATTAGTAATTTCATTAAAAAGATTAAACAAAAAATAATATCTGTTTTGATATGTAGTTCAAAAATTCTTTATCAAATATTAAATTTCTCTTGATATTTGAAAATATTGAGAGAGAGAAATATTGATATTCAGAAAGTATTGAAATAAATGTATTGCATACAAAAATATCAACATAGTAGATTAAACTGTCTATACCTGTAAAGAATTGATACATTTGTTGCATTCCTTGTCATATTTATCCACATATTTTTAACAAAATAATTGAAAGAATCAGTGAGATAATGATACTTGTTAGAAACAGATATTGAGAATTGTGCAGTTGACATGAAAGCACAATGGAAATGTGTCATAACTGTGCAGTGAATCTTAGTGTTTGAAAAATTTTTCCATTTTTCCCCATGTATAAACTGATCCCCTTTACTCAAAATTTTTTTCAGAAAAAAAATTCTGTATATACTGAGTATATATGATGATAATATTTCAATTAGAACTAAAGTTATAGCAAGTTGAATTTTGGCCATAATGACTCTTGCAATAAGAGTCAGTCAATGACTACTGTATTTGGCTTAGAGTCACTACTATGCATCTTGGGCAATATAACTACACATCACACTTGTTATGATGATATGCAACATATGATATTACATTAAAGCATATATTCAGTGTAACATGACAATATTGTAGCATCATATGGCATGCATGATGTACTAGAATTATATGCTAATTTTTTTATATTCAGTATATTGTAGAAACTCCAATTAGTTTTGAATAATAGCATTAACTTTTAAAATAATTTGCAGACATTCAAATCAATAGAAACAGACATCATTTACAATTTTATATTTGTGAAATTGGATTTAACAGAAAATTACCAGGATTTGTGGCTACAATTTTATGTTGTTTAACTTAGTTACGAAGTTACTATAAGATATTACTATTTTAATTAAATTTTCCTTCATAAATTATTTTTGCCATAAAAATCCTCTAAAACTGATAAAAAATTTTATATTCTAATTGGGAAATATCTACAAACCAAATATTCTAAGATAAATTAAACCCCTAATAAGTTTTAAATTTGGGCTAAGTAGTGTCATCTCATGATTAATAATTAGACTATAATTTACTTTTTTTATCAGCTTAATCTGATAAGTTTTCAAATTAATCATTATATAAGCTTCCTGAAATAGAATTCTACTGGATGCTACAGTAATCTAACTGGTAAAGCATTTGGGTGCTATTCCAAAGATCCGAGTTCAGTTCTAATATGGTGACAAAATTTTATTTTTTAGAAAATTAAATTATAGTCCATTTATTAATTATTAGATGGTGCCACCTTAGCCCAAATTTAAAAATTAATTAATTATTAACTCAATAGATGATGACACTATTGTCTTGATTTAAAAATAATTATTAAAATTATGGTTTAATTCTAAATTATTACATTAGGGATTAATTTGGCTTATAATATTTGATTTGTAAAATATTTTATTTTAATTATGATATTTGTTTAATTAAAATATATTTAATTTTGAAGTTTTAATTTATTATTTATCTTTTAGGTAGTATTAACATTAGAAAAAAAAGTATTTGATCTGGAAAATCATGAAGAAACATTTTTAAAAAATAATGGAAGATGGGTAAGTTTTAATAATTTTAAATTAATTCAGTTTTTCTCAAATTAAGTTCTTTTCAATAAGCACTATTTATATTACTATAATGTATATGCCATGAATTGTTTCTATTAAATTTCTGGAATGATCTTATTGTGTTACTTAAAGGAACCATCCACTTGATTGTATTAATAACATGATTGCAGATTTCATCTGTCACTTATTACAGTTTCAATAGCTGTAGTACTCTTTGAAATTTATGAGGAAAAAGCTATAAAAACAACTATTATCAATTAGTATACATGCTTTGAAGATGAGAATATAGAAGATAAAAGAAGTCATTATCTATGAATTTAAACAACCTCTTAAAATACTGAAAAATGCACTATTTACATGTATTCATACATTAAATATTAAAGTTTTGGCTATAAAATTAACTTTAGATTAAAAAAAAAATGAAAAGAATTTTTTAATTGGTGATTTGCTTTTATTAGTCCCCATGACAAATGATTGATTTGATATCATTTTGATTTTTTTTTATTCCTTTTGATTTTGAAATAAAAAAAGTAATACAGACGGTCCTCAATTTATGACTGCCTCGATTTGCAACTATTTGTAGTGATATAATCAGCAGTAAATTCTGTGATTGATCATTGCAATTCCAAGGGTTCAATTCTCTGACACAATAGTGTTCTGAAAAGAAATGTTCTAGTTCTTGTAGTTTTCTGTTCTTTATGTTTATTAAGATAATGTTTAGTGTTCTAGTAAACATTAGTAGTGAGAAATTCATAAATTTTAGGTATTTTTGACTTCAATCAAATCAGATTTACAACAGCGAGGTTTGAACTGAATCACATCATAACTATCTGTATATTGATGTGAATAAACTATTTACCTAATGAATAAATAAATAAAATTTTTTTATGAAGATTATTTTATATTTTTTATTATATATATGTTATGCCCAAACACCGAAATCACACAATGAATGCAAAAAAAAACAGCCACAATGCATTGTGGCCAGTTCCAAATGATCAAACACTAATGCTCAACAGTATTTCACTTCATGGCCATCTTGAGGCAACCACAATGCATTGTGGGCAACTCTGTTAAAACTAATACATGTCCTGAGTGTTTTGAAATGACCACAGACCCATTCTGAAACAAATCAGGGCATATGTTTGTAGTAGTATGCTACAGAAAGCATCAGGATTCTTCTCTGGGTCCCAACAAGGTTTCATGTGCCACTGCATTCATTGTTTTAACAATAATAAATGCAAGTATCGATGTCAAAAAGTTCTGTGTAATTCAAAATGCCATAGTAACAGTGCCTGTAAGAATAAATGAACAGTATCTATAGCACAAAGAATAAACAGAAAATAATGTTTATGGGAGGGGCTTTTTAAACGATGTCTATTTACAAAATTATCTTAATTTACAATTTTTAATTTAACAAAAGAAAGAAATAATTCTCTCCTTATTTATCTAGAACCCCTTTGAGTTTAATTATATAAATTTATTAGGATGTTATTTGTTATTGAATCTTCCTTTGTAATCAGTTAATAGCATTTTTAAGAACTAAATTTATAAGAGTTTAGTTAATTATTCCTCAATGTATTTATTTTAAAATGGGAGACTAGTAGAATGCATGTTTATCCGATTTTTGTAGAAAAGTAAATAACATGAGCAGAAAAAATAGGCAATTTTATTACTTAAATTTAGCCGTATCTGCATATGCAGAAGAAACCATTTTTTATGTTATTCTTAGAACTATGTAGAATGGGAATAACACATGATATTCTAAAATTTTCTGCACTGAATTCTATTAAGTCCAGATTATATAAATTATGAAAGTGTATTATGTTAATTCATTTTCAGGAATCAAATATTAAAGGATAGCCTTTGACTCAGATATAAATCTTAGCTGATAATCTACAAGAAAACAAGCATTTTTTAAATGTTTTAATAAAATTCATGTTCACAATTAGATATTAGAGAATATGAAAATCAATAACCACAACACATTGTTGCCAGTTCAAAATGACCTAACTCAATGCTAGATTGTGTTCTTGTTGAAATCTTTTAAAATTTTTAAGAAAAAATTTTACTTTTGGAAAGACTTCATTTATGATTTAAAAAATAAAAATATTGTAAAAATACATATAGTTTAAGTCCTGTGTACAAATGTCCAAAATATTGCTCCTTTTTTGTGAATTAGTTGCCATTGCCGATACGCTGCTAAATGGTCAAAATTCCATTATCAGTAGCGGAATTCCACTACTATTAGTAAAAGGAGCATACTACTACAAACACATGCCCTGATCAGAATGGTCAGAATGGTCTGCAAACAAGACAGCTGGTCGTTTCAAAACGCTCAGAACGTGTATTGGTTTTAGCGGAGTTACCCACAATTCATTGTGGTTACCTTGTGAAGAGTTAACTCTGACCTATCCTGTCTATTATTTTATTATGTTCTTTTTATTATTTATCGTTATATTCAATATTATTTAACATATTATATTTTTGTTTAAGAGTTAACTTATTTCCATGTTCTCCATCGTATTATTTAGCAATCATGTATTTATGGAACGGACATCCGTTTTCCGAGAGAACTTTCTCGGTTTGTGACGTCATCTTATCTACATAATTTTACCACTGATCCGATATGAGAAAATAAAAATGATCTTTTATTGATGTTTTTTCCAGTTTATAATTAAATTGTAGAGAGGATGACATGAATTGATTACTTTGTAAGGTAATAAATTTAAACTTGTTGCACGAATTTATGTAAATGAAGCAACATGGGACTGTAAGTCACTCCGTATAAAAGCTTACGTAGCCAATGACATCAAGGTGTTGTATTGAGCTAAAACTGGAATAGTGACATTTAAATTTCTTGTAAAGATCTACAGTTGCTGGAAGTTGTATTGGTGGTGGAGCTAGTAGTATTAATTAGTATTTAAGGTGAATACTTTGATTTTTGGATATTTGAATTTGGATTAAATCAGTTTGGTTGATAAATTGAATTTTGCTTTATTAGTGTTTAAATAAAGCTTTGTTTACACTTTTGTAAGTGTTTTGAGTCTAATAAATTTATATTTTTTGTTATTTAACTTGTTTTGAGAATTTATTCAATTTATTAGCATAATTTCTAACATCGTTTTTGTCGTTCTAGATCTAACACTTATTTGATATTTCTAGTTGTAAGTTCCAGTTTTGTTTTTGCCGGTTAGATGTTAATTCTTGATAGATTGTTTTGTATTTGATTATATTTAAGTTAGAAAGTAGAAAAAGACATGAGCTTAGGCCGAACTCTGGATTTGCAGAGTCGTTAGATCATTAGGTTTAGTTATAATTAATTATTATTGGTGTTTGTTAGAATTGCAACTTTGCAACCTCACTATGGTCACAAAACAAAATAATGTTGAGCATCAATGCTTGGTCATTTGGAACTGACTATAATGAGTTGCGGCTGTTTTTTTTTGGTCATTGTGCAATTTCAGTGTTTGGACGTAACACATATATTATTTAATTAATTATATATTATGTTTTTGGCAATCCACATTGCCTGCTTCAGTTAAAATACTTTCAATTCAAATGTTTTTAATTAAACAGTTGATCTTAATGAATGTATTTATTGTTTACTTTTAATTACAAGACTTTTTATTATAAAATTTATCATTGAAAAGATAATTGGTGATGAGAAACCAACTAGATTGTTTCTGAAATTTTGGAGATCATCATTGTTTATATTCATTTCTAGCCTTTTTTGTTTGTGCTTAAATTTTGATAGAAATGAAATACAGATAGGCCTCGATTAGCGCGACTTCGAATAACGTGAATTCGATTAGCACGACTTAAAAAAATGATACCGTTATTCGGTTAGCGCGAGAAAAGATTCGATTAGTGCGAGTTGTAAACACAGATCAGTCTTACTAACAAAGCTCCTTTTATGATGTCAATTAACAAATTACCGTTAATTTTCGGTTAGTAAAACCGGACGAGGAGCAGTCCAAGAACGGTCACACGATTTTGAAGGGGTGAAACATCAGAAAGATGGGCTTTTTGCCGTTAACTGTTTAACATTACTGTACTATTATTTAGCTTTGCTATCGTATACATACAGTATAGTACAGAATTTTCTCTTTTAAAAAGTATCGAAATGGATAAAAGGAAGAACACTTTTGATGATAAAACAGGAAACGAAAAAAAGAGAAGTGATTACGCTACAGCAAAAAATGGATGTGATTGAGCGACATAAAAGCATTCTTTGTTAAATTTTTTTAAATAAGGATATCTTTACAAATTTATTTGCCTATTATATTGCTGTACTACCGATATTATTTATTTTCTTTTGTTTATTATCTGATTTCTTTATTTAAAATAAAACTTGTGAAAAAAATTTGTTTTTGTTATCTTTTGGTGTCGTATTCTGCTAATAAACAAATAGAAAACTTGTTAAAAATTTCTCATTGGTTCATTAACTTCGCTTATTAATGCTATCTGGAACTAATTTACTGATTCAATAAAGTTGCAATGCTTAATTGCAAATCGGCCTATTCACTCAATTCTCGACCCAGAATTGGCGGCCAGGCGGCGCTCAACTTCCGCTTTCGATTCGCTATTTTAGTTTTGATTTGGCGGTTGGTTTGATGATGATATGAGACGCAATTCCTGGTAAGTTATTAATTTAGATGATGAACAATGATGTAAAATATGAAAATAAATATTTACAATAAACTTAACACTAACTGTTTAAGAGTTATTCATTGTGAAGTTAGCTAATGGCCGGAATCTCACAAAGCAAGAACCAATTACCATATTTTCCATAGAGTTAATACTTCGATTAGCGCAAATTCGATTAGCACAAGAAATTTGTGGAACCAATTATTCGCGCTAATCAAGGCCTACCTGTATATATATATATAGGCACTCCTCTAGTTAAGAACATAATTCATAAATAAGTTCTGTTTGTAAATTGGTTGTTCATAATTCAGATACTGCTGTATTTTGACTCTAAAAGTATTGAAATAAATTTATATTGTATATTGTAATATATTTCACAGTTAGAGTAATTAAATGTTTCTTATTTCACATATTTCAATGAAAAGTTCTGAATATAAAGTGAGAATTTTTGGTGTAATCAACATTATCTTGAAATATTGCCATAGTATGTTACTATTTAATTTTACATTATATTGGTTGCTAGATCATTTTGCTATATAATATCGTTTAAAATTATTGGAGAGTTTTTAAAATTTTGTGAAATTTGAAGATGAAATTCTATATTTGTAACTAGAATGCCTTTATTTAACAAATTTTTCTTGATTAATTTTGACAAAAATTAATTTTTTGTCAAAATTAAACAGTATTAATTCAATTTTTTCACTGACAATCAATTAAGAAGAATTTTCTTTTTATACTATTATCTTGAAATTAACAATATCATATTTTATGGTAAATATATATATGATAAATTACAAAATACTTAAAAAATGTAAGAGGCAATATTATAAAGAAAAATATGCTAGAAAGAATTAATAAAAATTTTATTTAATTATAAAAAATACTTTATTTTGATGAATGTTATAAAATAGTTTTAAAAAAATTATTTAATAAATAATAAATTAATAAAAATATCAAATTTCAGTTGAGAGATTTTGACAAGGAACTTCAGACTTTTGAAAATGAATTATATGAATTTGAAATTACATTTCCACCTAGGTAAGATATATTTAATTAATATTAATTATTTTTAAATATAGGTATATATAATTTTCATTTGATTATTTCAAAATTTTACAATATAGTTTATATAGCTTATATTAATGTTTATTTAATTATTGAAATTCAAAATATTTGAAGCAAATTATAATTTTATAGTAATTTTAAATAAACAAGCTTTTTAATAAGAAGCTGAATTACTGCCAAAAATATGTGAAATAAAAATTTAGAAAGGCTTCTTATCTTGACACTTTCTATAGTTATTCAAACTTAGAATAATTAAATATAATAAAAAATCAAATTTTATTAATGATATTTTTAATTATTTTTAATTATTTTTCATATTTGATGAGTATTTTTGTTAGAAGCCAGAATTTGATGTATGTTCTGACAGGCAACAAATTTGGGCTTCTAACAAAAATCTTAAAAGAAAAAAGCTTTTTCATCATCAAAAAAATAATTAAAAATATTAATAAAGCTTGACTGCTGTCAGCCTTAATTATCCAAGATTTAAAACAACACAGCATAATATTGTAGTAATAGTTACATTATTTTTAATCCATTCTAAAAATAAAGTACAGTAGAAGCCGCTTATTAGAATCACTTTGGGACCGATCTATTTTGATAACAATAACCGATTGATAACATTAAGCAGTGCATGTCAAAAAAGCATAATTTTCGATTTTTTTTTTATTATATAGTATATACTGTACTTTGTTGTTATATGCAGTGTAATCTTGATTCATTGTTTCATCGGAACTCCTGAAAAACTGTGGATACGAGAAAATGATAGATGCGGGGATATAAAAAAAAATGAAAAAAAGAAAATTAGATTAAAAGATAACGCTAATAATAATAATACAAAGCTCTATAACTGATGGATGAACACTTATTGAACTTTATACTGTATTTATGCAATCAGTTAAGCGAAAAAAGTGAAGTGAAATGATTTACGTTTAAGCTGTTGCCAATTCCAGTTTACGAAAAATCACAAAGAATTAGAGCAATAGTAAGAAAATTCTTATATCAAAAATAATTTTTAATTTTTTTTCACAAAGAACTAGATCAATAGTAAGAAAATTCTTATATCAAAAATAATTTTTAATTTTTTTTTAATAAGGGGAATTATAAAAGTCGCTAAATCTATAATCAGCAATTTTAAACTATTAATATATATTTCTTCATAAAAAAACATTAGAAATTGCCAGATCTGGCAACAGTAAGGCCAGGTCCTGGCAACAGTAAGGCCAGATCTGGCAACAGTAAGGCCATTCGTAAGGGAAAAATGTGCGGTAATACCACCTAAAGGCGCCCTGAAGTTTTGAAAAGCAGTCATATTTATCTGTATGAATTTTATTAAATCAAAAAGTTACATCGTTCTGATAATTATTAATTAAAAAATGTACACAAATCATATCTTTCCATTTAAGTCAAATCTGCATTATTTAAAATGGTGGACAAGTGTTTATCTTTGGATTTTCTTGTTTTTTGACTAAATTTCAGTGAAAACGAAGCAATAAATGAATGATTAACAAATAATATTGTTTATTTTAATAGATTTAACCAATATTTTAGTATTATCTGCGATGTTTTTTTAATTTTAAATGCAGTATTTTATAGTGGTATATCGATTCTGATGACAATAACCAAACTTCTGATTACTATAAGCGGAGTTTTCATAATGAATTTTAATATGGATGATTCGGGACCATAGATTTTTGATAACAATAAACTCTTGATAACAATATCTGTGATTACAATAAGCGGCTTTTACTGTAGTTTTCAAGTAGTATAAAAACATTAGTAATCTTATGGAAGTGTCATTTCAAATTCTAAGGTCATAAATCAAATTAGTCAGAAGTTGAAATACCTAAAGTTTACAGATTTCCTGCTATTAATATTTATTTTTACACTCCACTTTATTGTAATAAACTTAGCAAACATAAAAATACAAGAGTCAAACACAAAAAAGATTCTTTCTGAATTTCAGACCATCGCTTATGGACCTAAATTCATGTGAATTGCATTGACCAGTCACAGAATTTACTGATTACATGACTTACAATTTACTGTCATTAATATGAATGGTCATAAATTGAGTATTACATGTATATCCTGAAAATAACCTTATGTCAACTACTTTCAGGATTATTTTTACAGTGAATTCAAGATAAAGTAACCAGATCTACATTATTACACTGTTTTTTAATATTTGAAGGAGTATAGCAAAACATACAGCATTTTGAAATTTTGACCAACAAAATAAACATGATTTATTTGCAAGCTACATTCCTGTTAAAGCTGATATGTGCCTATATTGAATGTGCATCATTTAATGAAAAATTCATAATAAATAGGAATGAATAGTTTATTTTTTTTATTATTTCTGATATTGAATTGATGTAATCATGCACTTCAACAGATTAATTAAATACTTATTTTTAAAAATTAAAATCACTTTATACAGACTGAATGGAAAGTAGGAGTCATATAACATCAAAACTTAATATTTTCATGTTAATCTCATAGTAAGTCATTTAATGAAAAAAATCATAATAAATAGGAATGAATAGTTTATTTTTTTTATTATTTCTGATATTGAATTGATGTAAGTATTTGAGAAAATTAGATATAAATCCATTCACAACTTGATAATATATTATTTAATAATTTAATTTTTGATAAATTTTATGGAATATTAGTTACTCTTTTTAAAATTATAATAATATTTTCATGTTAATATCATAGTATTATAATTTTAAAAAGAGTAACTAATATTCCATAAAATTTATCAAAAATTAAATTATTAAATAATATATTATCAAGTTGTGAATGGATTTATATCTAATTTTCTCAAATACTTACATCAATTCAATATCAGAAATAATAAAAAAAATAAACTATTCATTCCTATTTATTATGATTTTTTTCATTAAATGACTTACTATGAGATTAACATGAAAATATTAAGTTTTGATGTTATATGACTCCTACTTTCCATTCAGTCTGTATAAAGTGATTTTAATTTTTAAAAATAAGTATTTAATTAATCTGTTGAAGTGCATGATTTTTTTTCAAAATAAACCTAATTAATATGCAAAAAATTAATATTGTGAAATCTCATTTAATTTTCATTGAAATTTTTTACAATTTATTACAATTTTAATTTGATTCTAATGATGTAAATTTTTTCTCAAATTTTATTTCTTTCACATCTTTTTGTTCATTACATGAGATTACAGAAAATACAATTTTTTTGTATGAAATCTTAGCCATGCAATGAAATATTTGTTATTTTTGGATTAGCAGCAAGCCTTATGAAAAAATAAGCTACGATACAAAAATCATACCTGTTTATATTCTTAATACAATTAATAGTCTTTCATCAAAACACACAACAGCAGTATTTTATAAAATAAACACTTTTAATAGGCAAAGTACTTTTGAATAGATCACTTCAGCCCTTATAAAACCATAGAATGTATTCTATAGTTTTGTGAAGTTCTGAAGTATGATCTATCTGAAAGTACTTTGTAGTATTCGAGTCTATTGTAGGGGGTGTGCAAGAATTAACAAACACATCATTTTTGAGACAAACAACCAAAAAATAAATTCAAACTGGTGTAGCAAAATTAATCAGCAAAAAGGGTTATAAATACAGTATATATATATTTATGTACCCATAAACTTTCTACTGTAGCTATTTTAAACACAAAATATTGATCTCGTTTAGTGAATGAAAAATAATTGCAACTAGAGATAACATCCGATTTGAGAGAATTTGTGCTGAAAAACAAGCCCACCCATCGTATTAAATATTATGTTGTATTAAATATATATTCTGTTTCTCATTTTTTTGTAAGATTTGTTTGTTTTAAAAATATTTCACCATTATAAATATATATTTTTTATATATAAGAACTTTTTTCATACAAAATATGGTATATTGTTTTGTAGTATTAAATTGTAAGTAGAAAGTATTTATAAAATTAGAATGTTTTCAAAATAAGAGGCATATCAATTTTTTATGAAAAAGGGGGGCAGACACAAAGTTTGGAAACTACTGTCTTACTAATATAAAAAGTTTTGAAATTTGGAATGGAAACAAAGTTTATATAAATGTTTATTAATTTTTTAATAAATTTTTAAATTATAATATATAAATTTCTTAATAGCTATCCTTTTATGGAAGATGCTAGTGGTGCAAATTGTTATATGAGAACCCGTTGCCCGTCCTGGTGTGATCGCATCTTGTTTAGTAAGTCAGCAAAATCTCTTGTTTACATGGTAAATACTTTGTAAAACTCCTAATCCTTTGAAGGTTCAAAATTTTTAGTAAATCTGTTTTAATATTAATTTTTTATTTTATATGCAAATTTTTTAATTATAAGCTGTCTTCTAATTATGAATTTAACACTTAAATTCAGGAAAGTTTTAAGTTTATAATTAGAGGACAGCTTAGCAGAGATTTTTGTATAAACTTTGCCCTCAAAATACTGTTCTAACATTAAATGTTATATAGTTTGATACATTTCCTATAGATAATTATATTATTAAATTTTTTAAATCTTTATACAATTTTTAATTTCATAAAATTTGAAAATAAAATGATATGCAAAAGCATTCTGTGTTTTTAGACATCATCATCATCACTTGGTTTGAAAATAACCAGAAAAGAGCAGAACATTATTCAAACACATCTATGTGGTTTTTTAAGTTATATAAACAAAAATTTTTACATAATAACACGTTATCATCATCAATATTTTTTTATCATATTAAAATAATCATTCTCTTACTAAAATTAATTTCCTATATTATTTTTAATTATTACAAAATTTCTGTGTGTTGAATATATATTATTATGATAGATGATATACAATGTAACAAACATCATTTAACTATATATAGGTTATACAGAGAATCTGTACAATAGTCTCTTTTATTCCAAAAACTCTGCAAAATTAGGAACTAAACTTTTAAAAAACAAAAGCACTAATTGCAGTTAAGTCTATAAAACCAGGATAAATATTTATTAAAATAACATTTTTGATCTTCAAAAGAGATACTCGTCAGTTTTCAGTTCTTACAAGTTAGAATAGAAAAATTTTTAAATATCTATATTTAAATTACTATTATAAATTATATAAATTATCTATATATTTAAAAGTTTTTGTATTCTAACTTGTAAGAACTGAAAACTGACGAGGATCTTGTTTAAAGATCAAAAACATTATTTTAATAAATATTTATCCTGGTTTTATAGATTTAACTGCAATTAGTGCTTTTGTTTTTTAAAGGTTTAGTATACAATAGCCTATAGATAATTTTATTTTCTGTTAATTAGCTATCAACTATTCAGTTTATAATATAGTCTATCAGATGATTTCCTCATACAATTTATCTCATAGATGGCTTGTTTAATGGACTTTAGGTTCTTTTTTGTTTTACTTACTTTATCTGAGATTGTGATAAATCAGATTTATCATCATTTATTGCATGCTTCATTCTCCATCTGGATTTTATCTTAGCATCTCTGCTATTATTAGCAGAGGTGCTAAGAAGAAAAAAATGTTTTATTCATTTAACATCTTCCTATTATCTATATTTATATTATCTTTATATACCTCTGTTATAATGGTGTTCTTGTCCTTGCTTTTTTAATATTGCCCTTATATTTTTTCACTATATTTTAGTTTCTTGATATTGTTGCTGATATATTCTTTCTTTACATCTGTATCATTTTATCATCAGTGAATACTATAGAAAAGAAGATAAATGCATGTTACCAAAATAAGATGGAAGGCTATGAATATGCAATTCCCCTTACAGAACACTTCTTAGGTAAACTTTCTGAATTGAATCCCATTCTATGAAAAATACACTCGACCTTAAATTTTGAAAGGATATATCTGTCATTTCAAATACCTCAAGCATGCTTAATTCTGTACTGTTTTTATTAGAAGAATTAATATATCAGCAAAAACAAGACTGTTATAATGACTTTTTCTATCCTTTAATATAAAATATTTTGTTATAAAAAGATAGGTATATATCAATAGGAAGCCAAAGACAGATATTATATCCAAATTAATTAAAAGATATAAAGAAAATCTTGCTTTTTCAAAGTTGACATTGATAAAATTATATTGTAGATATATTGCAAAGTTGCGTATTAGAACGACTGGTCAGTACTACTACTTATAACTAAACCTAATGGTTCTAGCGACTCTGCAATCCAGAGTTCGGCCTGAGCTCAGGTCTTAGCTAAGTTCTTAAAATAATTAACTTACAAAACAAACTAACACAATGTAACGTCTAATCGACGAAACAAAACCTGAAATCGGAACTTGTAACTAAAAGTGCTGATTAAGTGTTAGAAGTAAAACGAACAAATGATGTTAGAATTTACACTAATAATTTGAAGAAAATCTCAAACAAGTTAGATAATAACAAAATATAAATTTATTAGACTCAAAAACACTTACAAAAGTGTTTAATTAAAGCTTTATTTAAACAAAATAAAGCACAATGAAATAAACAACAAAACTTATTTAATCCAATTCAAATATCCAAAATCCACAAGAAACAAACCTTAAATAATACTAAATTCTACTACCTCCACTTCCGATACAAACTTCAAATAATAGTCGATAGTGAAAGTGACAAGAAACTCAATTGTCACTTTCACCAATTCTACGTCTGGAAATTCATCTCAATTGTCACTTTCACCAATTCTACGTCTGGAAATTCAGCACCTCAATTGGCTGTTCGGATGCGTCCTCTTATTATACTCGAGTGATGAACACTTCCGTACTCGCTCATTTACATAATTATACGTTACAAGTTCAAAGTTATTAGTTTACAGAGTAATTCATTTATGTCATTATCTTTACAATTAATTTATAAAAAGGAGTAATTCATTTATGTAAACTTGTTTAAAGTTGTTAGTTTACAGAGTATTTCATTTATGTCATTATCTTTTAAAGTTATCAGTTTACAGAGTAATTCATTCATGTCATTATCTTTACAATTCAAAGTTTTCTAGTTTACAGAGTAATTCATTCATGTCATTATCTTTACAATTAATTTAAAACAAAAACACCGATACGGATCATTCTTATTTTCACATATCAGTTTCAGTGGTATAAATTATGTAGATAAGATGACATTATCAACCGGGATAGCTCTTCTGGATATGGGTTCCAATTCCGTATCACGTGATTGCCAATTATGACAGAGGTGGAAGTAAGTTAACTTTTAAACTAAATATAATACGTTAACATATAAGAAAATAACGATAAATAATAGAGTGTATAATAAAATAAAAATAGGATAGGTCCAAGTTAACTTCCTCACAATATAGATGATGTATTTGTAATAGTAGAGGGAAAGTTACATGTGGAAACCTTAGTGGAAGAGTTACCTGATAAATTAATAGGTTTCAAGTTAAATTAGGTATACTTCTTGAATTGTCAGTATACTTCTTGAATGTAAATCTTACAATATCTGAAGGGAAGTGTTACACTGAGATTTATTACTAATTTGTGCTTGTTTTGATCACGGGATGAATCAAAGACCTGATAGTACGAAATATCAACATTTTGAAGGAGATGTTATATATATATAACAACATACTTAACATACTTCATTACGAATATACTGAGGCATTCCACATATCACCTGTCCAGTGTCTGTATGTCTGTTGAACCTCCACTTTCCATCAGGAGGAAACAACTATCTCTCTACTATTACACTAAATTGAAGTCTCTGCCAAACAGTCCTGCATAGTGCAGTGTTTTCAATTCCATGTTTCTTACACTTTTTGGTGTTTATTCTTCATTTGTTCCATCATTTAGTCTGAGAATGCAAGTATTATTCAGTGAAATTAGTATTGATATGTCAGCTGTATTTCCCATATAGTAGTGAATTTTAGCTTTCACTCACATCCTAAGAATTTCACCTCATATTCTGTTTTCAAGTATAAATCTGTAGATTACCACTAACAGAACATGAACTTTGTCTCAATGTTTATAGGTGGCTCTAAATCTGATTTTATCTATGATGATGTCCTGTCTGAGCATATATCTCAACTAGCATCCATGTTCACTGCAGAATTTATGCTGTTCATCTATCACTGAAACATATCAAGACAAAATGTCACTGTTGTAGTATGATCTATTCCAATTCACTGAATACAATGCAAGCACTTATTTCATGGAAATTCTCCCTATATCCACCATTTCAACTTTTTCCAAGCTTCTGTCCTGTTTGTTATCCCAAGGATATATTATCAAGTTCTATTGGGTTCTGGACATATTGGAATTAAAGAGAATGAACTGGCTGACATTGTTGCCAAATCGGCCATCCCAAACAGATCTCAACACTTATCAATCCTTTTCATAGATTTGAATCCCATTATTAAGCAGAAGCTGCTTCTCATATGTGAGATAAACAAATCAATAACAACCTTCACAAGATTAAATCATCACTCAATGAATGGGTTTGGTTTGGTTTAGCCGACATATCACATGAGGGGATATATTGTATCTAGCAGCAGCCACTTATAGAGCCCATCACAGGCTGGCATCCATGATGGGGTCAACCAGATGGTTGAAGGATGGGATTCAATGGCCTGGTCTGGACCCCCCTGAAAAACTGGAGGTGTGGGACCAGATCCTCTGGGGTCGTAAGCCACAACTTTACTACATAGTCATCCAGCTGACTCAAGCAATGGGATTACAGCCATTGCAGGAATAGGAGAGAAGAGATCATCTTGACAAGACTTCATATTGGGCACAGCCAGCTCACCCGGATATACATGTCTTCTAATGGGTGAAGAATAACTTCTTTGTGATTGTTGTCATTGTGCTTTACAAATCAGACACATTTTAGTCGGTGTCCATACTTTAAAATGGAACACTGCCTACATTTTAATTCTTCTAATTCAAATTTAAAGACCCTTATTGGCAGTGCTTTTAATTGTTCCAGCCTTTTTGCATTATTATCAGATATTTTCATTTTACATCACATTTAATATTTGTTTTAATATCTATTTTATATATATATTTATTTATTTAATTTAATGCTGTTTGTAATTTTGACAATCTGTGCGCTATTTATTTTTGAATTTTTTACATAATTTTTATGTTTATTGTTGCTTATTTTTATATACTTTTTAATTTGATCTTGTTATTGTTTTGTTGTTTGTTTTACTTATGACTATGTACATCACTTTACTGTTTTTCTGTTATCTTATCATTATATTTAATCTATTTCCTTTTTACACAATGTCTGATGCAGCTTGAGCTATAAGGCCTTGCATCATAAAACCACACACAACTAATCAATCAATAGTGGAAAACATTTATGGAATTCTAAAGTAACAAACATGATAAAAAGTCTGGATTGTTTGCTGCAATTTCGAAACTAAGTTAAGGATATTTTAATAAAATCTATTAAATTCTAAATAGAGTCAGATTTTAGTAAATTTTACTGTAATTTCTTAAATCTTCAGATAAAAGAAAATGAATTCTAAATAGCAGTTAAAACTTCTAATTATTTGAAAATGTTTTTGGCTGATATTTAGCCATCATCAGCAACACAGAGTAAAAGAACTATTGTATATACTCATGTATAAGCCAAGACATTTTTTTTCAAAAAACTTTTTTGAAGGAGGTGGTTGACTTATACACAGGCCAATCAAAAATCAGAAATTTTTTTTGAAAAATCTTAAGAATCAATGGCTTAATCATGTTGCATTTCTGCTGCACCTTCACATTTCAGCCACATGATTTGCTATATTCATTCATAATAAAGATTGTTATCTTTTGATTTGTTTGTTAAAATATATGAATATGTATGACTGTATATAAATTAATATTCTTGTAGATATTTAAATATTAGATACCATACAAATATTGCAAAGTCGTGAATTCTAACAAATACCAATAATAATAACTAAATACAACCTAACGGTTTTAATGACTCTGCAGATTCAGAATTCAGCCTGAGCTCAGGTCTTTTACTACTTCCTAAACTAAATATAATCAAATCAAAAACAATGTCAGAACTTAATGTCTAACTGGCAAACAACTGGAAACTTATAACTAGAAGTAAGGAATAAGTGTTAGATCTAAACAACAAAATGATGTTAGAAACTTATTCTAATAAATTGAATAAATTCTCAAATCAAGTGAAATAAAAAATATAAATTTATTACACTCAAAACACTTACAAAAGTGTAAACTAAAGTTTTATTTAAACAATAATAAAGCAACAATCAAATAATCAATGAAACTTATTTAATCCAAATCAAATATCCAAAAATCAAGTTATTCACAATAAATAAACCTTAAATACTACTTAACTTCTAATACCTCCACCACTGATACAAACTTCAAGCAATTGTAGACCTTTACAAGAAATTTGAATGTCACTATTCCAGTTCTAGCTCAATACAACAGCTCGCTGTGTCGTCGGACATGCACGGTTTTTACTAAGTGATTACAGTCCCAAGCTTGGCTCATTTACATAAATTTGCGTAACAATATCAAATTTATTAGCTTATAGAATAATCAATTCATGTCATCCTCTTTACCATTTAATTATATACCAAACAAAACATCGATAAGAGATCATTCTTATATTATTGGCTCAGTGATAGAAACTTATTCAGATTGGAGACGTCACTAACCAGGGAAGTTCGTTCGGAAGATGGGTTCCCGTTCCGTAACACATGATTGCTAATTACTGAGACAGAGAATGTGTAAAGTAAGTTAACTCTTAAACAAAAATATAATACGTTAAATATTATTGAAAATAATGATAAATAATAAAAGAGCATAATGAAATAATAAACAGGATAGGTCAGAGTTAACCTCTTCACACTATGATCAAAAATGTATAAAACAATTGCATTGTGTCTCCTTTGCATTAGTAATGCATCCTATGGTAATGGCTGGATGTGCCATATTTATTTTTAAAAATGCCTATTCTTCTTGATTATATTATTAAAAATATGCAGATATAAATGAATGTTAATATTTAAATAAATTTAAAAAAATATTAATTTACTTGTGCACTTCCCAAATAAGATTGGGTATGTGTAGATTGATCTTTTTTTTTAATGAATAAACTTGGCTGCCACTAACGCATGTATCATTATTAAATATTAAATGAAGATATACTCCAATACTGCTCTTTAGCAAGTAAGAAATTTTTATTCTGAATAAAAATTTCTTACTTGCTAAAGAGCTGTATTGGAGTATATCATAGTATTAAGCAAGTTGTTTCTGTGTTTTTGTCATTAAATGAAGATATAGCGATTGCCAATAGTTATGATTAACAGTTTGTACATTTTCAGATAGTTCTGATCATTTATAAAAAATACATGATGATTTATTTTATTGCCAATTTCAGACATCAGATTTGTGCTTCATCAATTGGATGTGTGATGGTCAGTTTTTCACTTCCATCAGTTGTAGAGAAATTTCCGTTGTGTGTTTTGATTCAATTTTTTTTATCATTTAAACTTCATTAAATATTTTTATTGAGAGTCGGAAGTTACAAAAAATTTTTATATTTCTTTAATATTTCCTACTGAATAAACACTTCAGTAAAATAGTATTGCAGAGAGCAATTGAACACAATGTAACTTGATCGAATTTTGCTTCCATCTATCTTCTTCGCATTGCATTGAAATGTTCCTATGACATTTCAATGCTATAAGGCTGGCATTTTGTCAATGTGACTTTATTTATTCCAACAGTGAGCTGAATTTGGAAAATTTTTAAAGTTATAAAAGAAATCATCAATTTATTTCAATTAATATCATATTTCTCTAACACCTGAAAGTTGGGGTCAGTTTTTACAGATGTTTCACATTTTTACCAATTTTCAAACTCTAAAGGAGGGAAGTTTGTTTATACACAGATTGGCTTATTTATAAGTTTATACACTACAAATTTAAAAAGTTTCTAGAACAAATAAACCAAATATAAGATTTAAAATTCACACTATGAATAGTACACACATATATGATGTATATAGTGACTTAGTATTATATAATAATATGTTTTTAACATAGAATAATTATATAATTAATTATTAATTTAATTAACAATTAAATTAATTTTAAAACAAAATAATGTTAATTAAAAATTATTAAAAAAAAATTAAAGCAAAAATTTCTGGATTAAATAACAGTAAAGGAAGAGCATATAAACTAGTGGCACATACAGAATTACAATAATAATAAAAATAAAAAACGATACAAAGATAAAAATAGACCTAAACATCATAATGCAAATAAATATACATGCATTTATAAGTAGGCTTACCATAATTTTTTTTTCTCATACTGGGACAATTTTGAGAAAATATTTGTAACAGAAAATAAAGCCTACTAGGATAAGTACCTATGATTGAAAAGGCTAAATTAAGTTGAAGTTGTTAACAAAATACGAGTTAAAAGCAATTTTTAATAACTAAACTGAACATACCTTATTATTAAGAAGTTATTAATATTTATCACTAGTGTGAACTTTCTTTAAAAATTCTTTATTTTAATGGCATCGAAAAATTCGCTGCAATTTAGTTCACTATTAATTGTCCAGCGTAGTAAATCTTTTACGGTTGATCCAGCCATTCTACTTCTTTCTTCAGACCATATGATATTCAACCAAGAAAACTCTGAAGGTTTATCACAATTATTTTTATTTAGGCAGTGTTCACTTTTACCATAGTTTTTAACTGGAATTTGTATATTACTCCATTATATAGACACTGGTCTACGCAACAATACTATGACTAATACCAAGAAATATAACTAATTAGACATTTAACATTAGAAATATGACTAATTTCCAATTTAAAAATTTTTTAAATACATGTTGAAAGCATGGTTATAATAGAAGATGCATTTCGGCCTTCTTAAGCCCTCTTTTTTAAATATGTGAAAGGTATCATTTAAAAAAATTTTTTAGTGAAACAATTTAATCTCCCAAAGGAAAAGAGCCTAAATAAAATAAAGAAAAATATAATGTTGAAATGAGTGAATTATTTGCGAAACGTAAGGATAATGAAAGTTTTTTAGAAAATAAAAAAAATAAAAGAAAATTATTATTAAGAAGGATCACTACGGATCTTTACTATACGGCTTTTATATAAAGAAATTTGAATGTTTTTTAGTCAAAAAATTGCATGGTATGTCACATAGAACTGAAGAGGGCTTAAGAAGCCAAAATGCATCTTCTATTATAACCATGCTTTCAACATGTATTTAAAAAATTTTTAAATTGGAAATAAAAATAATTAAAGAAGAAATGGTTCCTTGGTATTAGTCATAGTATTGTTGCGATAGACCAGTGTTTATATAATGGAGTAATATACAAATTCCAGTTAAAAACTATGTGAAGGTTTAGTTAGTATAGTTCATGGAATATTGAATCACAGTCTTAAATCTAGATACAAAATATATAGATTGGCAACAGTGTGTGTAACAGAGGGGATATTTTTAGTTGCCAAATCACCATTTTACCTGAGACTGCACTGTTTTTACTTCTTGTATATTCAGCACATTTAAAATTTTACCAAATAACTGGGACAAAATGACAAACTGGCCAGGATGCAGGGACCACTAGTATTAGTCATAGTATTGTTGCGATAGACCAGTGTTTATATAATGGAGTAATATACAAATTCCAGTTAAAAACTATGTGAAGGTTTAGTTAGTATAGTTCATGGAATATTGAATCACAGTCTTAAATCTAGATACAAAATATATAGATTGGCAACAGTGTGTGTAACAGAGGGGATATTTTTAGTTGCCAAATCACCATTTTACCTGAGACTGCACTGTTTTTACTTCTTGTATATTCAGCACATTTAAAATTTTACCAAATAACTGGGACAAAATGACAAACTGGCCAGGATGCAGGGACCACATCATCAAACCAGGACAGTCCCATTCAAAGGAGGATGTCTAGTAAGCCTATTAATATGCAGATACTAGAGTATAAAAAACTGTTACATATTCACTAGGCATATTACTGGCTTTAATCTAATTAATGACAGTTTTGTGTTGGCTTCTAGTAACAATTATAAGGACTCATTCAATAGCCCTTCTTTAAGAATTTTGCAGTGTTTCATGACTTTTGCTCCATTCTAATCAATATTAAAATAGAATTCATAAAACTGTGGACAAAATGATGTCATTCATCCTAAACATGTATCTTGCTTGTGTTTGCTAGACAATATTGAAAAGAGTGGAATTGGTTAAAATACAGATGTTGAACTTTAGTAATTCTGCAGAACCCATGTCAAGAAATTTAAATGATTGCTTAGAGACCAACTGCCTACTAAAAAAAAAGAATTTCATTTATAAGATGTAGCTACAGTTTAGGAGATATACAGATCCCCAGTTATATAAAAGAACTTTTTAAGAAAGAACTGGCTTGTGCTATAGAGATGAAAAATGACTGCCTAGATGTAATATATGCCTTGAGCACTTGCTTGAACCTCTGGATGAATTAGAAAAGGAAAGTCTAAGATAGAGAATATTAGAAGAAAGACACTACAAAGATAGCATTGACATATGCTCAGAGAGTAATAGATTGAGAGTCTACATAAGGTTGACTTTATACTGGCTGGAAAAAAAATGAATTACTCTCACAAGAGAAGACAAGTCCAAAAATATAGCTTTGCTAAAAATTGATAGATTACTAAAATTGATATTAAACTTTACTTACTTTACTTTAAGTTTATTGAACTTTAAATTTGATATTGGATTACTGCAGACAGCAATTCAGGAAATGGGGAATAGAAATGGTTAAGGACTCCAATAGTCCCTTATAACAAAAGTTAATAGTATTTTAAATAATAAATATTTGCTAGACTTCATGAAGTGTTTGAAAATTCCCAGTCCTGCTAAACTAAGAATGTTTGGGTATATTAAAGCACATAAGGAACCTCCTGGCAGGGATTACCCCAAGTGGCAACCAAGGCAAGAGAAAAGATATCCTGGCAGGCAATATAAATGATGAAGATGAGACAAGAAAAGTAATCAGTTTCTAGTGGATGCAGATTTGCACAAGATAGATATATCTGGAAACAAAAGGAGTAGGCATGTCTACCAGCAGTAGACGAAATAGAAATGATTATGATTATGAAAATGTGAAACGAGTCATTGTTCAAATATAAAACATTCAAAATGGTCTTGAATGTTTTTTCAAATATAATTTATTTTATTATCACTATTAAAATCACTATCAACCATTTTATCACTATAATTGGACAATTTAGCTAGTAAACTGCCATTTTTGCGAGTTTAGTTTAATCACTGATTTAAACTGTTGTTTTTGCTTAACTGATGTCAATGAAATAAATCTTGATCTTAAACAGTACTTTAAATGTCACTGGAGGAACTAGCCATAAAAAAAATAGTCCCTAGTCTCTATATACAGTATCTAAATTATTCAAAGTTAATAGTTATTTTTTAATCTTTGCATGCATCAACTATAGATAATTCACTTCTAATAGTGAATGAACCATCCATAAACAATGTCAATTAATTTAGAATACTTTGACCCCTTCCCTCCTACCATACAAAGTTTGATCCCCTGACTATAACATCTCAAATTTGAAGACACCCTTATCTTCTTAAAATGTTTTTCTTAAATTTTATATAAAAAACAAAAAAATATATAAAATAGTAGAATTCTGTACATTGATACTTGGCTTAATTTTCAAATAAACCTTCAAACAATAGATATAAATGTCTTAGAACTAGATATATATCTTATATTTTATAACAAATATATATATCAAAATATAGTCAGGATTGAATTTTTTATAATGTATTTTTTTATCATTTTTTATTCCATTCCATGATATGTATACACGTTAAAAGATCTCAATAAGTTAAAAAGAAGAAAACAAAATATTAAAAAAGATTTCAAAATTAGAATATTTATTGTTAGAAATAAGAATGTGTTTGCAAGTATAATCAATGATAAAGAAGTCAGATCATTGGAAGAAGGAAAAGAAATATATAAAATCACATTTATCAATAATGATACCAGCACTAGTTAGTCATGTATAGGTATAACCAGAGTTAGTAGCTATAGTGGCCAGATTTTCTGAACTTCAACCTGGGACAGTCTAGATATTGGAGGGAACATAGGGGTATAGGATGTGGGGTTTAACAAAATCCAAAAAAAAAAATTTTTTTAGAAATAATGAAAAGAATAAATTATTAAAAAATTTGCAAAAAGAAAGCAGGAAGAGATATAAATAATATATTTTACTATTACTTTTTCTTCAGATTGATTCAATCATATTGGTTATATTAGGGTGACCATATTCTATGTATAGTAAAAGTTGGAAAGGAGAATTCTTCAGAAGTTAATTTTTTTAAATTAAAACTAGCTAATCCTTTTTTTTTTTTTTTTTAATTTTTTAATATGAACTATTTACTCATAAGTGAAAAAATGGGATAATCTGGGACATTTTATTCAAATCTGGGTCATTTTTTCAAGCTGGGATAAAGACTCAAAAACTGGGACTGTTCTGGCCAATCCAGGTTGTCTGGTCACTTTAGTATAATCAACAGATAGTGAGGAATAAAGTAGAACAACGTTAAAGAGACATTTACTTCACAAAAACTTCAACAGTATTTAATAATGCTATATATGATAGAAATATCAATATATAATAGAATGATACTAAAATTATAGACTATACAGATAGAAGAGAGTTATAAAAAAAATGGACATATTTGAGCAAACATAACTAAAGAATTTGTATATATGTGTCATGATCATGGTTATCTACAACGTGAAAGATATTAATTAAATCTATAAAAGATATCTATTAGGATAGTATGAATGTATAATTTTATTTAATTATGAAATAAATATACAATAATTTATTTTTGATAGTTATAAGAATTACAGATATTCCTCAAATTACAATGGGGTTCCGTTCCAACGTCTCTGTCGTAAGTCGATCCTGACATAAGTCGAGGACTTTTTTAATTCTTGATTTGTTTGATTTCTGTTTTTTTTTCATAATTTAGGTTTCTATTTAATTTAAAACAGTTAAACTTAAAGCTTTCCTTGCCTTCTTTTTTACATTAAAATTTTCATCAATAGTATTATTTCTCTTACTGGACGTGAGAGTTACAACGAGATATAGTAATAAGGTTTTGCTTGTCGACTAATGGAGACACTGCGATGCATATACAAAAACAATGTAATATATGTATATGCAAGTGGCAAAGTTGAATTAGAGAATTTTTAGTAATAATTTTTGGCCATTGTAAGTACGAATCGTCATAAGTCGAGTCGTTGTAAGTCGAGGACTACCTGTATATTATTTGGTGGCATTTAAATCTATATTAATTGTATAAATTTAAATGTTGTTGTTTAATGGTGTTCAATTATTGTATTCTATGAATACTATTGTAGATGGACTAATGTTTGAAAAGCACCTTTAAAATAAAGCTGTTTAAATAGTTTGGAATAGTAAAGGTATTTAAATAATAAAAATCAAAGTTTGTTTCTTAATAAAACCTACAATATTATACATTTGTAAAATTTTGTAGATGTACAGTTGTAAAATGTACAAAATATGCATAACTATTTTACAAATGTAACTTATTATACATATTTTGCAGAATTCTACAAATTAATTTATCGTACATATTTTGTGCAACTATACAGGGTGTTTTTTATCTTGAGACAACGAAATATTTTGATTGGATATCATTATTTTGGAAAAAGTTGTAGACAAAAGTTGTAATGTTTCAAAGGGGCAATCAACTGGCGACCTTGAATGTGACCTTGACCTTGACCTTCAATGTCATTTGAAGGACAAGTCGGTTTTTTAAATGGGAAGACATACTTTTGACTCTGGCAATGGAAAGAGCGGAAAATTTCACAATCGGATATACCATTGACCTTAAGGTTTAGATCAAAGATCAAGGTTATTTGCAGGTCAAAAGATTTTTCCAATGGGAAACCATAATTTTTAACACATTTTTTAATGACTATTACTTTGACCTTTAAAAGCATTCACTACTTTTAGCACTACCCAGGAGTAACAACGTGGATGTAGTAGTTTTGTGCTCCCTATGGGGTGCTTGATTTCAATGAGCCCCTCACCTCTCACTATTGGGGTGGTTATTTTCGGTGCATCATTTTATTTTTCACTGTCGCTTGAGATATTGGTTTTGGGGAAACATTTTATAACAAATGTTCAAAATGATGCCCTTCCATCAAAAACAACCACCCCGATAGTGAGAGGTGAGGGGCTCATTGAAATCAATGGTATATCTGATTGTGAAATTTTCCGCTCTTTCCATTGCCGGGGTCAATGTATGTCTTCCCATTTAAAAAAACCGACTTGACCTTCAAATGACATTGAAGGTCAAGGTCACCAATTGATTGCCCCTTTGAAACCCTACAACTTTTTCCGAAATAATGAGATCCAATTAAGATATTTCGTTGTCTTAAGATAAAAAACAAACACCCTGTATATTATACAGTCATAGTATTGTACAACAGTATATCTATTATACATGTTTTATAAAACTAGAATTATATAAGCTATGTATATCAGTATACAACATTGGTGTACATATTTTATATAACTATACAATAGTTGAACAGCTATATAAATTATATTGCACAAAAATACAGTTCTACAAAACAGAATTGTGTTACGGTACATCATCATTATGCAAATATCATATTCATTTACAACTGTATATTTTCTATCATCTTTTCACCTTAAGTATTTTAAAATATTATTGTGCAAGAATTGTGCAGTGATAATGAATAGCTGAATAATGTATACATTATAATAAAATGATACACTTGCACAATGATGATGTATAATTATATAATAATAATAATAATAATAATGAACAATTATGCAAACTATATTATATTAATTTGTTACAGTTTATTAGAATGCATTTATTATTTTGTTTGTGTAAATAGCTAAATAATAAATAATAAAAAAAAAATCATTTAAATTTATAAGATGATAGATAATTAATTATTTGCTATTTGAAAAATAAAATAAAATAATAGGAAAAATAATTTGATGATTCAAATATAACTAGATAAAAAATTATTTTAAAAGTATTTAAATAAAAATTTATGCAAATAATGTCAGTGTTTGAGGGAATAGCAAGAATATCATTTACATTCCAAATAACAAAGCACAAAACAGATTATGAAATAAAAAAGAGTATAGTTGATGATGTGCAGAAGTCAATTCTTAAATGAAGACAAAGTGAATAAATGATTATATAATAGATGTGAATAGTAAGTATGGGAAAAGGAGGCTGAGAGAAGAGGATAAGTGGATGTATAGGTTTGAAAATATGAATAAGAAGCAATTATGTCTAAAAAAGAGAAAGATAGTATAATATATATATAGGGATACTTCTGTATAATGTTATTTGATTAGTGATGTGTGTTATATCTGAGTTTATCTGTCCTCTCATGAGAATTGGAGTATATTGTTATTAGAATTACTGAAACTGTAGTGAATTTGAAAACTTGAGCTGATGAGCTGCTATTAAGAGATCAAATTATCCAAACTTTTCCAATAAAAATTATTTATTAGCATTTTGCATTTTAAAACTAATTAATTTCCACTCATTATAATTGTGACTGTGATGAATGGTTTATGGTTCAGGTTACAATAGAACAGAATGTTATCTAAACATAACATTCTGTTCTATTGTGTAACCTGATGATGACTATTCGAAAATGTTAGTTACAAGTTAATAAAATAATCTACACTGCGAAAAATGCTTGATATATAGTATTTTTATTTGAATTTAAGTAGAAGCAATTTAAAAGTTTAATAGGTTATCATAATACCAACCATAGGTTGCTCACACACACACATGGTAACAGTAGGTAATTAAGTGAAGGAAAGGGTTGAATAGACCTTAGCCTAGACACCTAAAAAATCAGAAAATACTGAATCTAGAATTAAATACAAATACTTCTATGGTGGAAACTTGGCACATTTCCATCCTGGCAACTACTCATCAATCTGGTTGGTTGAGTGCCTTTATTGCAAAAATCATTGAGAATGGCTATCACAAGTATGAATTTTCATCCTGAATAATCATTGTTATAAGACTGGATTGTCATCAAGTTCCTCTTAACTGAAAAAATAATAATATCACATTATAAATATATATATTTGTTTTTCATATATATTTTAATATGAATTCCAAAATGTTTTTAACTTCAAGATGATTTTAATAATTTTTTTTGTTGGAGAATTCTTGTTCACAACAAAAAACTATTATTGAATGATTCCAATAAAACTTGAATATTTTCTAAATATGGAATGTGGACATTTATTCTATACAGTTACTTTATAGAATATTCAATTTTGGCAAGTAAAATATTTTTTTACTGCTTGACGTAGGATGTGTATATATTTCAGAAGTATTTCTGTAGCTCAGTTATATAAAAAAAATTCTATGATTAATGCAAAAGTGATACAAATTTGTCTACTTATGGATTTGCTTTTATTTGTTAGTTTGAAAATCTAAAGGATATACAGTCGATTCTACTTAATTGTGCCGCCAGTTAATTGGGGCAGCTGCTTAATTGGGCTAAATCTCAAAGAATGAAAACCAAACTAATAAACTAATACATAATTTAAATGCTTAATTGAGATAACTTTTCGTTTAATTGGGACAGTAGCAGAAAAGGAATTTAGCGATTTTTCATATATATATTAGGAATTTTTTGAAAGTATGTCAACACTGTACACTAGTATTTGCAACACTAGTGTGATGTGAATCAGTTATGAATCTACCTTTACTATATATAACTAATAAAAATCCAACAGCTCAATTGAGTGAAAAAACAACACAAAATTTAAATTTATTACCATAGAACTTTCGACTTAATTAAGCCATCATCAGTGGTTGACTTTTTACAAATAAGAATAAATCCTAATAAAAGGATTTATTCTTATTTGTAAAAAATCAACTGCTGATGATGGCTTAATTAAGTCGAAAGTTCTATGGTAATAAATTTAAATTTTTTGTTGTTTTTTCACTCGATTGAGCTGTTGGATTTTTATTAATTATATTTAAGCAGAAATGTGAAAAGAAATATAGTATTATTATAAACACCTTTACTATATACTGTAATACTGCAGTGAGTGCTTAAATTTTATTTAAGAATTAAAATAAAATAAAATAAGATAGATAGTAGTACATAAAGTGTAAAGCACAAGTACCAGTAATATTCATTTACAGGTCTATTTTTTTTTTTTTTTAAAGTTTTAAATCTGCCAAAATGCCAAGAATCTATTTTACACTTTCAAGTAAAATTGCTTTGCTGGATAAAATCAAAAGCCAGTCATTTAATATAAGCCATCTTAGACTTGTTGGTATAACTGATGTATCAAAATCTACCATAGCGCATCTCCTGCAACAAGAAAATCAACTGCATAAGGAGTAGGCATTACAGAAAGAAATTCCAGGAACATTCAAAAGAAAGCATGATGGAGATCCAGAAGTTGAAGAAGCATTAGATCAATGGATTTCTATAGTTAAGATCAGAAGTCAAAGAAGCATTAGATCAATAGTTTTCTATAGTTAGCAGACAAGACATGAATATTAGTGCCCTAGTGTTGAAGGTGAAGTCAGAGGAGATCGCTAAAAAGCTAATAATTAGGTACCTATTTTAATAAAGCATTAAAATAGTACCTAATTATTATTTTTTTACCTACTTATTTATTTACTCACGTATTACATATTTCATTTTAGAATTTATTATTAGTTCGTTTAATTGGTGCCAAAATGGATTAGTCCCAATGTGTCCCAATTAAGCAGAATCGACTGTATTATAAATTTTATATTTTTGATTTTTTATATATTTTTTAAATGCTCATTTACAATTTATTTATTTTATTTATTTATTTCATCCAAAAGTTTAACATTTTACAGAATCATGATGAACATGATCAACCACAAGTTCGATATCAGTTAATAGGATCTAATGTTGCCATGGGTGACCATAAAGTAAGTAATAAATAGTAATAATTAAATTACAAAAACTTTTACCATCGGTTTTAATATTAAATAATATATATTGAAATAATATTTTTTTTAATATCTAAATCACAAATTGAAATTTGTTTTCCTCAATAAAGTTTGTTTATAAATTATTTCATTATTATTTCAGTTATATGTGCAACTAATGTTATAGTAATGAATAATAAATTTTAATTTTTGACATTTTCTTTTTACTTTAAAGGGATGTTAATTTGAAATCAATATATTAATGATATTGCATGTTTAAATTTGCGATAAATTTGCATGTGCATTGCTACCTTCTACACTAACTAAATAATAAACTAATAGTTTGGCTTTTATTTCTTGTCATGCAGCCGGTGCTGTTGGACTTTGATCTGATGCATGATGCAGGTATATTTTCTCATACTTGCAGGTTTTATTTCATGTTAATTTTTCTTATTTGGTGATGTTATGCATAAAGAATTTATCAACTTTATTCTCATATGAAGTTTATTTCTCATTCCCTTTTATAAATTTAAAATATATTTTCCCAGTATATTGCATGTGAAATTATGCTTGTTAAATAATTATGCTCTGATGTTTATTCTAAAATACAGCAATCCTTAAATTACTATATTTTACAGTAAGAGGATTAATTTAAGAAAATTTTTCAGTATAACTTATTCATTGCAAAAAACATTTTAATGAAATAAATTTTAACAAATTTAATAAATTTATAATTGATTAATTTGGAATTGCAATATATATTTTAACAATGCTAAGTAAAATGATATATAAAAATAATTGTTATATCCAAATTTGAATATATAGTAAAGTCCCAATTAAAGTCTCATTTCCTGAGGTTCCATATTATCTAATGTGGATTGTTATTCACCTCATGTTTGAATTTTTTCCATTTTGTAATTTTTATAATAAAATAGTTGCAAATAAAATTAAAAATGTTTTAAATTATACAATAAAACCCTTTTAATTTTATTTACAACTGTTTTTATTACAAAAATAAAATCAATATAAAGTGAATGACAATTCATTTTTAAATTATATAAGAAGTCATTATATTCAAAAGACAGATTTAATCTGAAAGTAGTGTGTGCATCATCACATTAATGTATTCAAATCCAGTTAATTTAATGATAATTTACTAAATTTTCTTTGTTATCCAAGATGCTCTCTGTCCATATTACTTCAGATAATCAGAACTCTACTATATATTGTTTAATCTAAAATTCGGACAACTTTAGATCAAGACTCTGACAAATTTTATAATTATCAATTGTTGTATTCTAAAATTTAGTTCTCAGCTATAAATATAATAAAATAATAATAAAAACAAAGCATTATTACAGATTATATTTAGATATACCAGCAGTTCTCAACCCATGAGTCATGACCCAAAAGCAGGTCACAGAACTATCTGTAGTGAATTGCAGAGCTTCATACCATTTATTAATAAAATTTTAGGATTAAAAAAATTATTTAAAATGTAAATTAAATTTAAGTTAAATTTAAAAATTTTTTAAATAACTCATATTTCCATAAATTAAGCATATTTTGCAGCATTTGAAATCATGCCATGTATTATGATTGCAGTGTTGTTAGTATTTATGGTGCATTGTTAGTTGTATCTTAATAAATCAAAAAATAAACTTATTTTTTTCAAATAATATAAATAGTATTATTTTTTTAATCTCTTTATCTTTTCTTTTGCAAAATTTTAAATGATTTGATGCTCTGAAAAGATTGAGAAGCATTGAGATATATTGTATATACTTGTGTATAAACCAAGAAATTTTTCCAAAAAAAAAAAAAAACAATTTTGTAGAAGAGGATTGGCTTATACTTGGGGCAAACAAATATTGGAAAATTTTTTATAAGTTTATAAGATTCACTATCTTATGGTAGGCTGTATTTATTCCTAACAAAGGTTATCTTATTCTTTTGATTTTTTAATAAAAATATGTGGATATGTATGATAAAAAAACATCAATTTGTGTTCAAACCATTTAAATATCAGATATTGCATAAATATAACTGAAAATATATAAAATGGCCATGCTGTGTCCTCTTTATGCTAGTAGTACATCTTATGTTAACAGCAAGATCAGCATTTACTCTTAAAAAATAACAGAATTGAAAAGAAATAGCTATTAAAAATATGTGGATGTATGTGAATGTTCATATTTAAATACATTCAAAAATATTAATTTATTGGGCACTTCACAGATAAGATCGAAAATGTGTAGAGTGATATTTTTTAACAAGTAAACATAGTAGTCATTACTGTATGTATCATCAGTTAATATTAAATTGAAATATAAAGACCCCATATTTCTGACTCACAATTTGTGCATTTTCTGATAGTTCTGATCATTTAAAAATATAAGATTATGTTGCAGCTAATTTTGGATATCAGATTTATACTTCAAATGATCACATGTATACTGATTGACTTATCTCTTTCATCAATTTCAGAAAAATATTATTATATGTATTGATTCTTATTGTTCATTAAATATTTTTTATTAAAATTCAGAAATAATAGAAATTTAATATATTTTACTGAACAAAGACTTTGATAAAATCATATTGTAGGGAAACTCAATTGGATGCAATATGACACAATTGCAACCTACTCTCCATTTGACTTTCTCTTATCATTTTGTCTGTGTTTTAATATTTTTTTGCTATAACCTCTTTCATGCTGTCAATTATTAAAATTAATCCTAATTAATATGCAAAAAATTAAAATTATCATATCACGCTTAAGTTTTGTCAAAATCTTTTGAAATTTTTAAAGTTTATTTTTTAAACTCTTTCTAATAATGTATTTTTTTTCCTCTCATGTTTTTTTCGATATGAGATTGTATAAAATATCTGTTTTTTTAATAAAGATGTAGTCATCTAATAAAATAATAGCTATCTCTGAATAGCAGCTGGCCATCTGAAAACCTCAGGTAGCTGAAACATTCTCCATTGATGTCCTTTGGATTAGGAATCCTATTCTTCTATTGATGTTGATCTCATTTCCTTTGTAATTGAGTGCCCATTTTGAATTGTGAGGTTTATTATTATTCTTCCTACTTTACTGAGTCCAGTGATGTCCAATTGATCATTTCTGTTTTTCAGTTCTTGTAGATAGTCTTTTGTCAAAAGTGATTGTCTATTATGCTAGTCATGACAAGATCAGTAATCAAAGGCAGCCAGTCCCTGCTCAGATATTCTTAGAATCTCCTTCAATCCTTCTTCTCCTTCAAGTCTTGATCCTGCTGTGATCAAGACTTCCAGTGATGCTGATGACTGTGGACTGTTTTCTTATATTGTACATCTTGGAAACATTTGAAAGAGCTATAGACCATCATCTCCCTATACTGATCTAATACAGGAAGGAGAGGGGGAACAAAGTTATCTAAACTGGGTTAGTCTTACCATGGACTAAACCACTGTGTTCTGATGGTAGTTGATGCTGTTGGTTTAGTACTGCTTATTGAATATTTACAGCTAATCACTATCTCTAGTGGCCATTCCCATATTCACATTGGAATCCATCTGGTAACAATCAACTCTGCCTGAAGAACTAAGGATGATGTGACATTTTAATTAAATAATATTAACTAATTTTATAGAAAATTATTTTGTTTTAATGAAGATTTGAATCTTGAACAAACATGAGATTTTAAAAGTTACTATCTTCTTCATTGTCTCAATGTTAAGGCAATATTTAGTGTCTGGCTTCTGGGAATTGGTATTTTTCTGAGATCAATCTTATTTGTGGTAAATAAAAAAAAATATTGTTTTCCTTACCTTTTGGTTGTATTTTCATTTTGAGAAACTAAAAAAGTAGTAGATTGAAATTTAATTTGAATTAAAAATTAGAATAACTGAGCAACCATGCTGTTTGATTAACATTAACCTACCTTAAAATGTATTTCTAACCTCCATGTGCTAATGAGTATTAATTAATTATAAAATTTCAAAATTTTCACATTATTGACACATTTTCATCAAATAGAATAAAAAAATACATTAGAATTTAGAACCTTAATTCAGTTTCATAATATCCTTATCAAATTGACATTAATAAAATTATAAGGGCATCAAAAATATATTATAAAATATTCCAAAATAATACACTTATAAAATTTGAAATATGCCAAAATTGATAAAATTGAGATATACAAAATCTATTCTCATATGTTTTACAAAATGGAACAAAAACCAAATTAAAATTTTGACAAAATATGGACCTAAGCACATTTACAAATCAAGCATCTTTCATTAGCTTTTAGTCTTGATTCATGTCAATACAAACCTTGAATCATAGCCCTACTAAACTTCATCAATAGATTTTTTAATAAAAATTTATTAATGAAGTAATATAAAATCACTATTTAAAATAGCTATTTAATACTCAGAAGTTGATGATTTCTTCTCTGTTATATTATTTTAATAGAAAAATCAGCTAAAATCAATAAATTTTAAGAAAATCTATTGTTATTGTCCATCATATTGCTTCTTAAGTATTAAATATTTTGTTGAATTGGAATAGTTTCAGGTTTATCAATGCAGAATAAAGGTATGTTAATAATATAATATATATAATAAATATAAAACTTGATCTTCTTTTAACACAGATACAAAAACAGCTTACAATGACCAATTCTATATTTTATTTGTCATTATAAGCTGTTTTTGTATCTATAATAATATAATAATTTAAATGTTAATATGTGCAGTTATAATCTATCCTTTATTAATGCATAATCAAAAATAAAATGAAGTAAATAAAAATGATGTGTCTTTTAGTATGAACAAATACAAGACTTATAAAAAAAATAAAAAAATCTCAGGTCTGCGGAATATCTGTACTTTTCTTCAGTCTCTGTGAATTTCTCTTGGAATCTCGGGAATTTTCAATCTTGAATCCCGGGAATGAAAAAAGGTCTGGGAAATCCAAATATTAGCATGTCCTGACTCTCTATTCAATTCATGGTCATAGTCATATTTATTCCATTGGCAAAAATATTAGTGTAGAAATATGTGATTAGAGGAATGAAAAAAAAACATGTCAGTTACTCTATTAATCAAAAATATATTTTTTTCATTAAAAAAATTTTCCTAAAATATGTTATAAAAATAAAATGTAGTTCTGTAAACTTTGCTAAAAACAGCTGCAGGTCTGGAAAATCCCCATATGAGGAAATAAAATTTTATAGAAAAATGAATATTCCATATAAGAAAATTTCAATAATTTCTCCTATATCAGTATTTATTAATTATTTTCTACCGAGTTATTAAATAGGTATAAGTGTTACATTTTATTAGATTAGTTTTATGATCTAATAGTTACTATATGTAATGATTCTTATTTTTTATTTAAAGAAAAGTTTTTTTGGTCAGTTTAATGATGTGCCTATTGGTAGCCTAATGGCTGGGATTATAATGGTGATAGTTTTAACATAATTCAATCTAACTAATGTTTTTTTAATCAAATAATCCCTAAACTAGCCAAATTTTATCCCTAGTGAACTATTTTAGAATTAAACTGCCAAATTAATAATTATTAATTTGGAAGTAATTTAAATAATTATTAATTCAATAGTTTATGATACCTTAATGTAATTAATAAATAATTATTAATTTTGCAGTTTAATTCTAAAATAATTCACTAGGGATAAAATTAGGCTAATTTAGGATTATTTGGTGATAGTTTTATGTACTAATAATCTAGGATACTAGATAATTTTATGATGAGCATAAAGATTTATTGTCACTATGCTGATTTTCTTTGTTATATAGGATGGAAAAGATGAACAAAATATTCTTGCTAAACAAGTATCAAATGAGCTTTAATCTTAATGTAGAATAAATGAGCCAAACATAAGAATATTTCCTAGATCTCAAAGTAATTATAATAGAAAGAATAATATCAAATAGAAATGCATCATAAATCTACTTACTGTCCTGTTTTAAACAAAGTAGAAACAAAATTATCATCTATTTTCAAAAGTCAGCATAAATCAAAGACTATATCCATAAGCTCATTAGTAGAGAAAAAACATAAATTTATTACAATGGAAAGAAAGAAAAAGTACTTTTGGCTGTCATGCAACCCTCTTCAACTTTTGATACACAAGATAGAGTGGAATAGCAAAACTCTCTTGGAATTCTATAAATTTGAAAAAAAAAATTTCAAATTTGAAAATAACTATACAATATTTTAAAATAATTGCATAACAAATTTTTAAGTTTAAGAAAAATAACATATGAGATTAAACAAAATAAAATAAAAATTAGGTCTAGATTTATGAATTACATGTAAATGAATTACAATACAATATAAAGTAGGCTTGATGACAGAAGCATAAAAACACAAGATGGAAGGTATATTAAAAAGTCAATAGAATATATTATAGAATAGAGGCTACTCACATGATTTCCTTGAATTTAAGAAAAGTAATTAGTAAATTCATCAATGCTGAATACATCAATTCCAAGAGAATGGGAGATGTTCTGGGAGATTATCATTTAACACATTTTTAAGATTCTTTCTTGCCATAATTTTGATGATTTGCAATTGTGTCATCAGCCAATCAATTCAAGGAGAATCCTAATCACTCTTGCATTATATCAGTCTGTAGTTAAATTATATTCAAAGCTCTCATAGCAAGTGGATAACTTATCCTTAAAAATATTGTACACAAGATCATTCAACCTATTTCTATGGGTCTTTCTTATATACTCTTCATGCAAATGAGTGAAGGAATTATAAGCTGGAACTCTGTATATACTTGAGGCTAAAACCAGTTTATACCTCTCTTTATCATTCTTTAAAGCAGTGCTTCTCAAAGTGTGGGTTGTGACCCCATATGGGGTCACGTAACAAAATTTGGGGATCGTAGAAATTTTAGCAAATGTTTTAATTCGTATTCCTAGTTTATATACTCTATACCCAGGATCGTGAAAATATTTTCTCAGGTAAAAAGGGTCGTCAAGTGGAAAAGTTTGAGAAGCACTGCTTTAAAGCATTAAAAATGTTTGGCTCTCTTTTGAAAATTATACTGAAGTTTGTTTACCTTTCTATTTTTTTCTTAAGCTTGATTAAACAATTGTTGTATTGGAAATCACAATAGCCCAAGGAGGGGAGATGTTAGAGAACAGAAGGATCAGGTTGCAATCACTGAGGATTAGTACTTGCAACCTGACTGTTGAGCATGTGCTGTTTTAAGCAGGTTTCTTGGCTGTTATTTTGGGATAATTAAAGTATATGTTCAAAAGGATATGTCAAAGGAGAATTTTATGAAAATTTTATCACAGTTAACAAAAGCTAACTGTAATAAAATTTGCTTGTCATCACAAAACAATGGAGAGAAAAATCTCCTGTCTTATTTGAGCTATACATTATACAAAATAATTATCCTGTACAGATAGTCCCTGACTTATGACCACTTGTACTTATGATGGTGATGTAGTCAGTAAATTCTGTGATTTGTTAATGCAATTCCATAGATTCAAGTCCCTTACCAAATAATCTGATATATGGAAAGCATGCTTTCTTATAGCTGACTCGTAATTTTGTGATTTTTATATTTATTAAGATAATGTATAGTGATCTAATAAATATTAGTAGTGAGAAATCCATAAATTTTGGGCATTACAAACTTACAACTTATGAATGCTCTGATTTATGATGGTGAGGTTCAGTTTGAACTCCATAAGTCAAAGGATTATTTCTATTTGCTAATTGATCAAAATTATTAAATATTACACAAACTTGATCAGAAATCAGGAATATCTACATGGATAAAATATCATGTCTGAAGAACATAAACAGGAAACTGATACACTGCCTGAATAATATATAATATTATTCAGGCAGTGTATCAGTGCCTGAATAACATATAATAATATATATCATTCATTATCAATATCTCATTATATTATAACTGATCTACGAATAGATTGGGAAGATGCAAAATTGATCTGGAAGGAAGATGATCCTAGGAGAGGCAGGATAGCGGAAGCCATCACCATCTACGATAAACGCAATGATGTCATACCACTGGTTAATAAAGTAGATCCGACGAGTGTCAGTAACGCCTGGAAATGGTGTATGAATGATAAAAACCACGGATTTAGAAGTTAATTCTCCCAGGATTAAAATGCGTATAATTTTAATTATTTAATTTACTGAATATTTTTAATACTATATGTTAGAATTTATTGTTTGTTACTTAAACATTTATTTTATTTTATTTATTTTTCTACGTAAATAGCGTTGAGTCTGTAAGTTATTTGTAATATTATAAAAGATTAGCTTGTACTGTTACCATAACAACGATTTTAAAATAATTTGATGTATTCGACTTTGCGTTCGTTAAACTGTATTTATTAGGAGTTCTATCTTTTATGTATAGCTGAAGAGGATTTTATATTAAAAAATCGAAAGCGCTACTGCTTTTTAAATGATGATTTTTGTTGTGTTTTTCTTGACCCTGCCTAAGTGCTAAGGTGTATCTCTTATATATCATGTCTGAAGTGCCAGATACTAGCATAAGCTATATGGGTTTAAGCCCAGGGCCTTGTAGGAGCTCAGACCTCCCACAGTCAAATTTAAAAAGGGTCTATATAATAACCAATAATTTTATTACATAAAATGTTAAATTTTAAAATATATTTAAAAAAAATTGTATGAATGAAATAGTATACAAATAATTCAAATGCATTTGATAATGTGTGCATGAATAATGATAATATAAATGCATTGAATTATATAGATATTATTTTTTAATTTGGCATTTATCTATTTCTTCAAATTGCTGGATGATAGTGACAAAGTTAATTAGTATTTGACAAACAGGAAATGTAGAAAATTATTTAAAACTTAGTTATTTTCTGTAATTATTGTAATATATAATTAGTTATAAAATAAATTGTATAATTTTTACAATTACTTTCTGATTTTTGTACAGCAAGACCCCGCTTAACGCTGTTTCAATATAATGCATTTTTTATCAAATTCTATATTTTTTATTGATTCACTTTAGTGCGGTTTTTCAAACTGTTATATATTCAGATAATTCCGAAATTGCATGAATTTGTTGCTTTAATACTCTTATGCCTTTTCATAGTGCATTTAATATCAATATATTGTAGTATATATGAAAGTTTGCTGTGGTCATAGTTCATATTTATGATTGGTCATCAAAGGTAAGTGTTTCTGAAGATGAAAGCAAAAGGAATTTGCAACGGATTTTCTGAAAACAAGTTTAACCACTATTATGGAAATTATGGATCAGTTATACAAAATGATCCAAATTTTGATAGAAGTTCAAAGTCAAGACGAAGTGTCATGGATGCGATGTCTCAGTATCGATAATTGCCTGCTGAAGGAAAGAAGAAAAAGCAAATGACATTAGATGACTTCTTAACGAAAAAACAAAAAAGTGTCAAATATAAACAAAAAAAGTGCCCAAAAAAAGTATTATAAGAAAAAGTAAAAGTGTATAACAAAAAAATGTCAATATCACAAATATAAATTATTTACTCAAATATTTTTGATTTTCATGAATGATTTATGAATACAAATCAATATTAGCAATAAAAAATGCCTATAATTAATGTAATACAATAGTAATAATACATGTTATAAAAATAAAATAAAAAATGGTACATATTTTTTTTATTCACTGTTCTGTTTTGCCTATTTCATTATTTACATGTTAAGATGACCTCGTTTAACACTGTTTCATTTAGCCCTTGGTTTCTTTGGAACATATCCCTGCATTAAATGGGGTCTTACTGTATCTGAAATTGTATTTTTATATATTGCTTCATTTTAATATATATTAATATATATATTTTAATATATCCATATTTTGAAATGTATACATATATAGATAGTCCTCAACTTACAACAGGTTTGGTTTTGAACCCCACCATCATAAGCTGGAATGCTTAGAAATTGAAAATGCCCAAAATTAATGATTTCTCAACATACGATAAATTCAGCACTACTATGCAGTAGAGTAAAAATATTTATTTTACATAACATCGCAAACATTTTCGGTTTGACACCATTCTCAAGCGACATTTCAAATCACAACGGAACTCAAAAACGAAGCATATAAGTGTTGAACTGTATGAAACGAAGCATATGTTGAAGTAATGAACACTTATATGCTTCGTTTTTGAGTTCCATTGTGATTTGAAATGTCACTTGAGAATGGTGTCAAACCAAAAACGTTTGCGATGTTATGTAAAATAAATATTTTTACTCTACTGCATAGTAGTGCTGAATTTATCGTATGTTGAATTTAAGAGTTTTAAGCAGTTTAAAAGAAAAATCTTATTCTGATTAATGATTTCTCACTTCTAATGTTTACTAGGACATTATAGATTATCTTAAACATATTACAAGAATCAGATACAAAAAAAAAAAAAAAAAAAAAAAAAAAAAAAAAAAAAAAAAAAAAAAAAAAAAAAAAAAAAAAAAAAAAAAAAAAAAAAAAAAAAAAAAAAAAACACTTTCATCCTCATTTGTATTTAAAATAATATTCACTGTCAGAAAAATATTAATTATTTTCCAGATTTGAAAATCAAAATTAAAATAAGATAAAATCATATCAGATTTTTTTTAAATATGAAAAAGTCTTGCTGTATTATTGTGAATAAATCAAATCATGATTTGAGCTGTTAAGCAATTTCATTTTATTAAAACCTCTAGTCAGAATATAAAATTAAACAAAAAACTTAATTACTTTAGAAAAACATATAAACAAACCTTAAATCAGGAAATTCATACATTAAAATTTAATTCAATAGTGCTTTTAGCCTTGTGGCCATTTAGTCAAACATGACATTCAAACTTTTGAAAACAAAATATCCTTAACATTTGATAAATAATTATTTTCAAATGTTACATAAAACAACAGGTGACTACATATTTAAATAAGATTTTTGTAATAAATAAAATAATATGCAAGAGTCAGTTCCTATTAATAATACAGGTAGGCCTCGATTAGTGCGAGTTCGAATAATGCGATTTCGATTAGTGCAACTTATAAAATTGATACTGTTTTTCAGTTAGTGCGAGCAAATATTCGATTAATGCAAGTTGTAAGCAGAGACCAGTCTTACTGACAAAGCTTTGCCTCTTTTTATGATGTCAATTAACAAATTACCGTTAATTTTCGGTTAGTAAAACCGGACGACGAGCAGTCCAAGAACAGTCACTTGGCTTTGAAGGGGTGAAACATCAGAAAGATTGGCTTTTTGCCCTTAACTGTTTAACATTAATAGGGTTAAGTTAGTATTGTGATTATTCATCATGAAGGTTGGCTAATGGCCAGAACCTCACAAAGCAAGAACCAATTACCATATTTTACATAGAGTTAATTACAAAGCAAGAACCAATTACTATATTTTACATATAGTTAATACTTCGAAAGTTAGCTAATGGCCGGAATCTCACAGAGCAAGAACCAATTACCATATTTTACATATAGTTAATACTTCGAATAATGCGAGAAATTCGTGGAAGCAATTATTCGCACTAATCGAGGCCTACCTGTACACATTAATATTCACAGTGTTTCAAAAAAGGAATTTACAACTTTGCAAGAGCATACAAATGTATTTTAAAAACTTATGATACCTGAAATAATTGTATATGTTAGCAAAATATGAAATTTTATCTGAAATAATTGTTTTGGCTCGTTGTAACTGCCATCAATGATATGACAGACATCCCATCTGAAATCATTTCATATTTTTAAATAATTTAACTTCTGCAGTCTTCAGCTTTTTGAAATACTTGTTTTAAAACATAATCTTTAACTAAAAACACTTCAAAACAGCTCTTTAGCAAGAAAAAAGTTTATTGTGGCAAAACGTTTTCGAACCAAGAGTGGTTCCTCTTCAGTGCCATTTCCGTTTACAAATATAGAACATTAACCGACTATTATATTATCGAACAATATAAAATAATTTAAATTCCGAACAAATATTTTTAGCATAGAACAAGATACAAACTTTAACATGTTAACAGTTATCAATTTTAAAAACAATTTCGAATAAACGAACTAAAACTTGTTAAAGTTTTAATCTTGTTCTATGCTAAAAATATTTGTTCGGAATTTAAATTATTTTATATTGTTCGATAATATAATAGTCGGTTAATGTTCTATATTTGTAAACGGAAATGGCACTGAAGAGGAACCACTCTTGGTTCGAAAACGTTTTGCCACAATAAACTTTTTTCTTGCTAAAGAGCTGTTTTGAAGTGTTTTTAGAATAAAATAAGCAAGTAGTATTTTCTGATTTATGATTAATCTTTAACTCTAAGAAAAGATAAGAATAAACAGAAACTAGAAAAAGTTAGATATATATGTACTGTACCATGGTTTAATGAAGATACAATGAAAGAGGAAGAATTGTAGGCTACAGCTATAGCTGCTGGAAAACCAGAATAGCTGAATACAAGAAAGATATAGAGAGAGAGGAGAATTCAGCATGGCCCTGGCAAAAAGAGAAGCTTTACGTAATATTAGTTTTAATTGGGACTAAATTAAATTAATTAAAACAATAAATGATGATAACCAAGGAAAAAACAGTTGGAGTGATCCATATATGCAGAAAGAGGTTAAGAAACAAAAACATAGTCAATATCACCCAGCTGAAAGATTTGAGCAGTCTGAAAATAGTATGCTAAAATTAATTAGAAGACATTGTTTAGCAACAAATGCATGAGATAATATACTATGAAAGAATTATATATTAAATCATAACCAGCAAAAATATTTTTTATGTTCAGATGGCCAGATTATGGCCAGATGGCTGCATGGTAAAGCTGTAGCTTACCATCCTGGAGGACTGGGTTCAAATCCAGTCTCACATCTCCAGTTTTTCAAGAGGGGTCCAGGCCTGGTCTGTTGAACCCCACCTTCAACCATCTGATTGACACCATTATGGGTGTTGGCCAGCCTGTGATGGGCTCTACAAGTGACTGCCACCAGATAAAATATATCCTTGTGTGATATGGTGGCTTAATTACACTAACCAATTATATATGTATTAAAAATATACATTATTAATAGGCACTAACTCATATGTTATTTTATATATTCTCATATTTTTTATATTACAGAAATTTTATTTAAATATGTAATATAACCTATTTTTTTATATAATGTTTGAAAATAATTGTTTACCAAATGTTTATATTATTTTGTATTCCAAAGCTTGTATTTTGTAATTTCATGTTCAACTGAAGGTGACTACAAGGCTGAAAGTGCTTTTGAATTAAATTTTAATGCATGAATTTCCTGCTTTAAGATTTATTTGTTTTTCTAAGTAGATAAAAGAAGAGATTAGATAATGAATTTATTAATGTATTTATGTTATTATTTTTTTCTTCAAAGGAAAATAATAATTCTTCTCTTTGACTGATATTTGGGAATACAGTGATACCTCGGTTCACGAACACAATCCGTTCCTCAACCCTGTTCGTGATCCGAAAAGTTTGTAATCTGAATCAATTTTTCCCATTGCAATTAATGTAAATCCAAATAATACGTTTTTTTGTCCTAGAAAAAATTTTTAACATGTTATGGCTTTATGTGTGGAAATAATACAGAAAGGAAATAAATATAACAGTAATATTAGAAGAAAACATGTTTCACACCACCTTCACTAATACTTTTAATTTTTTTGAGAGCCATAATAAGGGATAAATTTAATTAAATAAAGAAAAAAACTAAAATATCAACACTGGTTGGAAGTTTACTGTACCCATATGAGCTGGGTGAACTGGATTGCTGCTGGGGGCGAGGCTGTGCGCAGGGTTTTGTGCTCCCTGAGTCACGTGCGCTCCATGCACTCCGTGCGTGTGTGTTCGTGAACCGCGAGTCACGTGCGCTCTATGCACTCCGTGCGTGTGTGTTCGTGAACCGAGCAAGTTTGCGCTCCATACACTCCGTGCGTGTGTGTTCGTGAACCGAAGCATCGTTCGTAAAGCGAAGCAAAATCTGTTCGCAAATGGTGTTCGTAGACCGATTTGTTCGTGAACCGAGGCGTGATCCAAGGTACCACTGTATTTTGCTTTCGCCACTATTTTTTTTTTTCTTAATTTTTTTAATGACTATTATCCCACTGCTACATAAATATAAAATTATAGAAATATTCAATATGAGATAATTAAATATTAAAAATATATTCAAATTTTATTATTGACAAAATAAATTTAAAAATATATAATAATATATGAAACTAATGTTTTTTTTTTTTTTTCTTTTCCTTTATAGCCAGTACTGTTATGGTTTAGACTCCTGCCTGCAACAGGTATGCTTAATCCTTTACTACTACCAACAATTGTTATATGTCCTGCACCAGAAATTTGGACTACAAACTACAATCAATCATGTTACAGGACTTATTCCATTCCACGCATTACTAATAGTAATAATATTTATCATAAAAGAAGAACTATGACCAGTAATTGGATAGAAAATAATAACAGTCCACAATTAGATAGGTTATCTATAGATAGTACACCATTACAAAATGAATTATATGTTAGTAGGCAATCTAGTCGTTTCCATAGTCATCATTCATCCTCTTCAGAAGAATGGTTTACAGATATCAGCGGAAATGCTGTGAAAAATGATGAAACAGTTATCAGCAATACTAAATTTACGAGAAGTGATGATATCACATCAAATAAATGTAATCCAATTGATCAAATTAATCCCAGAATAGAAGCTAAAATGTCAATAATTTATGATCCTTTTAATAGAATAGAAAAGATGGAATCTGTTCAAGATAATATTTCAGTAATTAATTGCAGAAAGGAAAATCAATTTGAAATGAGTCACAGTCCAATGGAACATGTCAGTCTGCAATCTAATCAAAAACATTGTTTATCTTCTTGTAGTGACATTAATTATCTACATTCCAATCATGAATTAAAAAGGAGTTGCTGTCCCTCTTCTTGTATAATTGTTTGATGTTTTGCAACCAGATGCATGTAAATTGCATGTCGTAAGTTTTATTAACTGTTTTTTATTTTATGTTCTATGTTTAATTTTAATATATATAAATTATGATTTAAATATTTTATTTTAGCTTGATAAATCTTATTTTTATTTTTATTAGCATGATTTATTATAATTGTGAAATTTTACTTTCTTAAAATTTGCATGGTTTCATTTTAAAGTACTTACTATGGCTGATTGATTTAATGTGAAATATTGATTCAAATTTTTAAAAATCATTACTAAATCATTAAGTATAATAAGCATGATATAAAATTTAAATAAGATTTGTTATTTATTTAGGTAATGAGCATGTAAATATGTCAGGAATATTTTATTTAAATATATTTTATTTATTTTTTTAATGTTAAATATTTGAGTTAAATTTATAAGAAAATGCATTAAATTTATTGATATTTTACAGTATTTAATAAAATAGGATTCATAATATTAAATAATATTTTATTTCCAAGGATTGGAGCAAAAATAGATTCCAAAAGTCTTCAGAATGTGCTAGAAATTTTTTTAAACACCAAGTAATTTTAATTAAAAATAGAAATTACATTGCAAAAGAGTATATATTTTTATAAAAATCAGAGTTAGTGTGTTTATCATATTTGTAGATTATAATTCTAGTGCAAGAGTTCTCAATTTTTATATAGCCACAAGAAAAAGCTGGAAGCATTGATCTTTTTTAATGTGCAAAAATTTATTATTATTACCGTATTACTTCGAATTTAAGCCACCCTCGAATTTGCAGTAGGATTTAAAATTAGTAAATTGGAAAAAATAAAAATGATTTTATAATAGGTATTGAAAAATAAGAAACATTTTAATTTACTTAATCAGGTACTAATATACATAATAAGCTACCGAATAAATTGTAATCAACGATCATAATACTAAGCTCATACATAGAGCATAAAGCAAAAGCTCAAACATTGGGGAGTGGGAGCTCGGGAGAAATAAGATGTTAAAATATTCGCTTTGAATTTAAGCCACACCCAAATTTTACGTCTTAAAAATCCGAATAAAAAGTGCGGCTTAAATTCGAAGTAATACGGTAATAATACAGTAGATCCTTGACTTAAACAGTTATACAAAAAGTTTTTAGACAAATTAAGTCCAACAATGCTTAAATTTGATAAAACAAAAATGGGTGCATATTAGCAAATGAAATGGCCAATACTTCAAGCATAGATAAGAAAATTTAAGATCATAAATGATGATTTTGCAAAAATCAGCAAATTGTTTAAATAATTTTTCATTTGTATTTTATGGAAATTCAACAAAAATAGAGACTTACCCATCCATATATCTCTGAAACCATGTAAATTGAAACTGCATAAGTCAGGGACTTATTATTTTTTGAAATAAGCAATTTATTTATTCATTCATTCAGTTTTTATGCAAAAAAAGCATTTTTTAATTAAATGAGTAAAATTTATTGATTTTGATTAGTAAAAGAATGATAAATTTATTCTAATAACACTTTTTAATGTTATCTGTTAATTTATTCTAAGTAGAATACTTTTATAAACAAATTTCCAGCATTTTCTGTTTTTATAAACAAAAATGCTGGATATACTATGTAGTTATATATAGTATTTCCTTAAATTTTAGTCTCTTACTTACATAAGAAAACAAAATTTTGCATGTGGTCAAAACGGCTGCAATTGAGAATGTTACTCTAATGAGTCATCAATCAGTTTTTATCATAACATCAAAGTTGAAGAGATCAAAATCTGGAAGAATTTGAATTTGAATTTTGCTTTTTATTTTTCTATTATATAGTCATAAAATATTCCTATATTCACTTAACATGTATATGTGTCCCTTGAAACTGTTAAGTTTTACAAGATGAAATTGCAAAATCAATATTTGGATAAGAAACCAGAATAAAAATATAATAATAACTATTAGAAGCAATAAGATTGGATTAAATGTCAATCCAACAAACTATAAGTAATCCCTGACTTACATAATTCCAACATACATAGATTTATATTCACATAAGATCAGTTTTAGGTAGCAAGCCAGCCCTGAACTTGAATCCCTCCAATAAAATCGGAAGTGTGGGATTCAAAATTAAATCCAGGTCTTCCAATATGGTAAACAATTGCTTTAATATGGGATTTATGTGCTTATTCTTTAATATAACTATTTTTAGTGTTACATCATTGTGACACACTAATACTGTATAACAGTGTTTCTCAACCTTTAAAAAAAAATTTTTTTTAAAGGTTAAATTTTTAATGGGTTGTGAAGAAACTGGTAAAATACTGAAATAAAAATAAATAAATAAATAAATAGACCAAAAAAATGTCTTTTACGTTAATTTGAAAATTAATTATGAGGTTCTGAATTGTATTGATTTCTGGTACGTTAATATTTTAAATTAATTTTGACATTATGAATGTAACTTAAGTCTATGAGAATATTTTTTCTGCCCGTCCCGGCACATTCCCTTCCCAGTTTTGCTAGTTTTGATCTAGTTTATAATTGCCAGTTGTCAGAACAGCAATAATAACTTTAAGTAGTCAGTATGTTCATTTATTGTGTTAAAATTAGTAATTGTATTTGAAGTGTAAAAATTACAGTGTATGTTTTGAATTTATAGTTCATGGTTATATTTCGTTGTATGTGAGTAATACATCATAATCCATTGTACTATAAGTTAATCCGAGTATATACAGCATCATGCTGATATATTACTTTTTTTATTTTATATTATAAAATAAACAATTGGGTCACAGCATGATTTCAAAAAAAAATGTTGGGTCGCATGTCAAAAAGATTGAGAACTGCTGCTGTATAACATATGCTCTGACATATATATGTTTTGACTTAGATCATTCTGCAAAACCATGTATATCTACATAACTTAGGCCTATATACGAGCTCGTAATAATGCCTTTTATACAAAGGAAGGCAATAGTTGGACTTTTCCAACCATTGCTCTTTGGCAAAAAATTAGTTCTCTAAATGAACCTAATTATCTTGTCAAATTTATCCCTTAATATGCTTAACAGAAATTTTAATCACTTGAAATAATTTAAACTAATTTAAAATTTCCATTAAGCATATCAAGGGGTAAATTTGACAAGATAGTCAAGTTCATTTAGAGTAAATTCCCTAGAAGTTTGAATTATAAAGTTTAAGATTAGTTCTCTACTGAAGTCTTTGATATTATTTTAGATTTTATTGTTATGAATATCTGTAAAGCTCTATAGAGGCATTTTTAGTAAGATATAGGGATTGAAATTCTTATATTAGCTATACACCATGGTAATAGAAATCAAAAGCACTAACAGCAGACTGCTGTTAGTGCTTTTGATTTCTATTACCGTTTATAACAGAAGATAAGCAGTGTGTTTAAGTTTGAATTTGAAAGATTTATACACCATGGTTTTGAAAGACATTTTCTATGCTGCCATCATTTGATGGTAAAGAGAATAAATATTAACAAAACTGCTTTCAAAGGATTCTAACTAAGAAACATATAACTACCAGCACTACAAAGCAGTCCAGGAACTATCTTTTAAAAATAAACTTTTTTATTAGGAGAGAAACGTTTTCGGCTTTACATTAGCCCTCCTCAGCTCTCAAATTATATGCAATTTTTTATCGAACAACCAACTGTTTCTTTTGCAATTTTTTTATCGAACAACCAATTAAACAGTTGGTTGTTCGATAAAAAATTGCATATAATTTGAGAGCTGAGGAGGGCTAATGTAAAGCCGAAAACGTTTCTCTCCTAATAAAAAAGTTTATTTTTAAAAGATAGTTCCTGGACTGCTTTGTAGTGCTGGTAGTTATATGTTTCTTAGATGGTAAAGAGTTCTATTAAAGATATGCATTCAGTACTGTATATCTTTAATAGAACTCTAATTTCTCAACTGAATTTGAGAAATTTTAAATAAGGATTCAAGGATCAAATAAGGATTGTTCAAGGCTCTTTACAGGGTATTGTCATATTATGAGACTTCTCAACTTTATGATTGGGATTATCTAAATATCAATTGAGTTTTTGTAAAACTGAAATTTTCATAATGGATCTTAGAGAAGTAATTTTGCTGATAGTAAAAATAATCATTAATCACTAAACAAATTGTATATGCTATTTTCTATTAAAAGGGATCTGAAAATGATTGAACCACTATTGAGAAATCTAGCCATGGAGAACAGATTTGGCATTCATTAACACATGAGTATAAGTACAGTATACCTAGATATCAAACTTTTTGTTGAGTGATGATATGTATATTCATCTGAATACATGTACAAAATATCGAGAATCTATCTTTATCAGAATTACCATAATTTAAAGGAAAAATTTGTATAATTGGATCATATTATAATAAGACACTGATATACCTGCCATAATAATAATGTACAATTGTAAAATGCAAATTATAATTATCATATTTGTATGTCTGTTGCACAGTAGTGATGAAAAGCTATCGATAAAACTGACTGTACAATTGTAATATAAATCCATGATAAATGTATACTTATATAATAATAATGATTTGCAATAGTCTATAGAGAGAACACTTTTAAAATTCTGTGATATTCTTTCATTAGAAATGTTGTTCATTATTATTACAGAATGTATTGTTATAACTGTAAACATATTAGAATATCATTGGACATTAATTATATACAATAGATGATGATGATCAATAGTTAAATTTTTACAGCAGTTATACATTACATGAAACTGAACAATTGTAAAATAATCATAAATCATACAATGATAAATATATACAGTAGAACCTCAATATCTCGAATCTCACGGGAACAAAAAAAATTTCACATAAAGTGTTTTCGAGATATCGAAGTTCAATTTTAAATAATGATTTTTATGCCAATAATACATACCTTAGTTTTTAATACTGTATAAGACACTCTTTTTTCCCATGAAAATTAGTGTCTAACTATTCCTGCACCTTATAAACCAAAGGTTGAAAATATTGAATAAAGATGATCATAGTGACAAAAACCTAACAACAATTAGAAGTGAAACTTAGAAAACAAAACTACTGTACGACAAGTTCAATGTTTGGAGTATGCACAAAAAAGTTCCAGTTATCTGTAGCACATTTATGTTCTTTTGTTTAAATTAAATTTAAATCCTTTGTCAAAAGCTAGGGAAAATTCATATTTTTAATTTTTCTAGCACAAAAATTACAAATTATTTTGAAATAGCAAAGGTTTTGAAGAAAATACATTGGGGTAACTATTGAAATTACATTGGTTTAATGCCAAAAGTGATGGAAAAATTTTTTCACATAACTAAGGGTTTCAAGATAGAGAGGTTCGAGATAACAAGGTTACATTGTATATCATAATTCTTGTACAATCACAATCTGTACTATTATTGTTTATAACTATATATCATTGTATAACTCTGTGTAACAATTATTGTTGTACAACAATATGAAACAGTGATAGAATATTAAACTCATTATACAATGTGCAACTTTATTCTACATTTCATACTAATAAATATTTCATAAGCATAGAACAATATTTGAAATTTTATTCGAAAGATATTTTATTTAGAATAAAAAATAACAATGCCCAGATCTGTCTTTTGTTACACTATACATACATTGTATAATGTTTTATGTTTACCATGATAATTATGTAATAATTTACATAGCTAAATTCAGCTTGTATAGAATTCGATATGTATGTGTGTATACATACATTCATACAATAGCTATTATATAAAACTATTTAAACTACTGTATTTGTCAATTAGTAAATAATTAAAGTCTATAAAACCACTTTCTGCAGTAAACATTCAAAAGAACAACTTTATTAGATTAGAAATGTTTTCAGTACTTTATATTTAGCTGATGATGGTATTAATTATAGAAAAATATCTATAAAAATGGAACAGAATTATTTATAACAATTCTAGAATGTTTTAATGTTACTTGCACTATATTTAAAAGTAATTCTTATTTTTAAATATAAAAATATTTGCGAAATATATGTATACAGTAGTCTAAATCTAAATTTCTTAAATAGCATAACCTAGAACGTGATTTAATATATAAAATTTCTAAAGTTTTAAAATTTAGTATTTAAAGTTAAGGAAAAAAAAATAGAAATTAAAAATAAAGTTAAGATTTTTAAATTAAGATTGGTGATCTTTAAATTCTTGATTAATTGCATATCTCTGTGATAGGGGGAGCTTTTCACTTATTCTGTCATTGATAATGTTGCTAATATTTTGTCTTTTATAAATTTCCATTGTTTCTGCTACAAGTATTTCTTTACTTTTTTCTTTTAAAATAATCTAAATTTTTATAAATAATTTTGTTCCATTTTTATAGATATTCTTAGTTTGTTTAGCTGATGATGGTACTAAGTATGGAAAATGTTTCTAAGTAATAGTTATTCTTTTGAAAGTTTACTGCAGAAAGTGCTATTTTATAGACTTTAATTATTAAATATCTGATAGTTTTAATCACTTAGAAAATGCAGGATGATTATGTTATAACTAATTTTGGATATCATATTTGCACTTCATATGGTTGCATATTGCTGTTCTGAAAGAACAATGACACAACTGCAAAACCAATGATTTTCAGAAGATGCAAAACTAAATATCAATAAGCTATTCTTGTAATGAAAATATGTTAAAATATTTGATAGTAATGGAAGTAAAGGAAAATATTAGCATTACATCATTGTTCTGTTGAAAGGATTATGTATTTCTGAAACTAGTAGCATGCATAACTTAAAAACCCCAAATTTGCAGTTGTGTCATTGTTCTTCCAAAACAACGATACGTACTGGTCAGTTTCTCTCCTCCATTAGTTCCAGAAAAATTTCCATTGCCTGCTTTGGTTCTGATTTTTTTTGTTAAATATTTTTGTTGAAATTTGGAAATGACAGAAATTTTTAATATATTATTTGGTATTTTATGCTGAACTAACATCTCAAAAAAATTGTATTGTAGGGAAATATGACCAGATGCAATGCACCATGATTGCATCATATTTCCATCCAGCTTTCTCTTAGCATTACATCATGGTATTTTCATGATAAAATCTGATATTTTGTCTAAAGCCATATTTATTCTAATAATGAACTACATTTGGAAAAATAGAAATAATTCAGCTCAATTTCAAAAGTGGAAAATATACTTTAATATATTTGAAGATCTTTCAGCTTTACAAAGCCATCTTCAGCAAATAATACATAGCGTATAAGAATTCGAACGCAAAATTTAGTAAGAATACAATTTAAAAATTAAAAATAAAAATAAACTTATAACATTGTATAAAAATCATAATTACATATTAACAATACAAAGTACAATAAAAATAAATAATAAAATTATTTAGTTATTATAGTATTTTAAACTAGCCCACTGTGGTGGTACTATAGAAGGCTGATTGTCGTTAATCACGTGGTAACAACAACTATGTGATTAACGACAATCACGTTTTTTATAATCGTGTATAATTAATTATACACGATTATAAAAAACAATACCACGTGATTAACGACAATCAGCCTTCTATAGTACCACCCCAGTGGGCTGGTTTAAAATACTATAATAACTAAATAATATTATTGTACTTTGTATTGTTACAATTATATTTTTAATATGTAATTATGATTTTTATACAATGTTATAAGTTTATTTTTAATTTTTAAATTGTATTCTTACTAAGTTTTGCATTCAAATTCTTATACGTTATGTATTATTTGCTGAAGATGGCTTTGTAAAGCTGAAAAATCTTCAAATATATTAAAGTATATTTTCCACTTTTGAAATTGAGCTGAATTATTTATATTTATGTAAGAAGTGGGATGAAATTATGCATTTGGAAAAATTTTAAATTATAAAAATTATATACAGTCAAACCCCGATAAGCTGCCACTCTTGCTAACTGCCAAGAAATTTGGTGGAATGGATCTTCCCTATATTAATGGAATAGGCAAACCCCGATAAGATGCCATCCGCCAATAAAAATGTCTAAATAAATATTCCTTTTGATATTGTATTTGTCCTCGTTAATCCACCAGGGGCACGTAAAGTGACTTACATCTCGAAGTTCATCAGTACTATTGCAAAGTCGCGGTTTAGAATGAATGCAATTCTATTAATTATAACTACCTAACGGCTAGCGACTCTGCAGCAAATTCCAGGGCCTGAGCTAGGTCTTTAACTAAGTTCTAACTTAAATCTATTTAACGTCAAAACAATCTAACAACACTTCACGTTAACCGGCAAAAACAAAATCGGAAACGAATTTTGAAAATATCTTCTAACTTTAAGTTAAAACAATATAAATAATCTGATTCATATCAAATAAACTATTCATTTTTATTAGTAACAAAATGAAAAATTAATAAAATCAAAATACTAACTACAAAAATTATTTTAAATTATTAATAATATTATCTTTATTAATTTCTTTTTACTAAATATTTTTAACCACAATATTTTTTTAAATATTGATAATCAGATAGTTGAAGAATTTCTTAGTGAAGATATGTATATGTTATGGTAAAAGTGATTAATCTGGAGATTATGCATAATCGCCGGTTATTATATATAATCACCAAATATTTCAGTAAAAGTGATAAATTTATTTCATATAATGTGAATTTATCACTTTTACCAGTGATTATGCATACTCGCTGAATCATAGTGGTAAATATAATAAATTGTTCTTAATTAATCAAATTTACCAGATATTATGCATAATCACCAGTCTAGAATGGTAAATTTGATTAATAATGCATTTTCATCGAGTAATGAAGTAGTTGGCTGCATTTATTGTCATTTATGTAATAAGTTTGACTTTAAGCAGTCAAAGAAAATAAGATCTCACTCAGTTCAAGAAGTAATCACGAAGGTGCGAAAATCTGAGTTGACTCCTAGATAAAAACATCTATAAAACTTGAACATGATTGGCTGGATATTTTTGTATATGACAAAAAAAGAAAAGATTATATATTTTATTGAGATCGAAGTCACAAATCAAGATTTGTTAACAATAGTTGAAAATGAAAAAATGAGAAAATATGAGTTAATGGCAAATGAATTGAGCATGACATGTAAGTGCCAAGTAAAGATCATTCCTACGTGATGACTTGGATGGTATTGCAATAACTTATCACAAAAATCATATCCAAGCTATCAATTTGCCCCTAAATGTAAAAGCATACATTCAGACTCGTATCCTCAAGAAGACTCTGGAAAACAACTTGTAAAGAGAGGTAGATTTGGCTAGAAGGGTGTGAAAGACGACATTGAAAATGCACTGAAACGGCTAGAGATAATCGAAGTTAAAGAGGAATGAATGCTAAGAGCAGGGCTGCACCATAAGGCACATTACGCACAAAATGGAGCCTCTCTCTCTATGGGACCACATTTTAAAACCTTACTCCTCACAAACAACAATGTAAAATACAGCCCAATTATAATTGCAAAATAAAATATTTATTTTTAAAAATTAAATTCATAATTGAAATTGAAATAGACATGTTATTTTGAGGCCTCATGATGATGTTGTGCCTAGGGTCTCCAAAAGTATAAATGTGGCCCTGACTATGAGGGTGTTGTAAAACTAAAACAACAAAACCCTATAATTAAATTATTAATTAAAACAACAAAAGATGGGAAATTTCATAATATTTACCAAATTTATGAATCATGTTTTGGAAATTAAGCAAAAATTGCTTTAAAAGTAATATATTCAGCGATATTTATCAAACTTATCAAATTCATTTGGGAATTATACATAATCGCCAGTAAAAGTGAGAAATTATGGCATATTTATTAGATTTACCAATTTCATTTGGGAATTATGTAAAATCACTGGTAAAAGTAAGAAATTTAGTGAAATTTATCAAATTTACCAAGATGATTGGTGATTATGCATAATAATTGGCAATTATGCATAATCACCAATTAATCACTTTTACCGTAACATATACACAAAAATTCAATTGATGTATTAACCAATTTTGATATACAATTTAAGAAGAATGAGAAAGAGGGCATTGAAATTTATGAGTTTGCTCAATTGCTGATGATATCTGAAGCTGTGCTTTCTGAAAATGTGATTTCATTTCATAGTGGATATGATTTTAGTTACATCCTAAAATTCTTATACAATATATTTAATGTGTGTGTGTGTGTGTGTGTGTGTGTGTGTATAATTTCAAGCATGCATTCAAAATTTCTATAAAAATAATATTTTTTTATTTATAAATACAGTCAATTCTCACTATTCGCAGTAGTTATGTTCTGTAAATTCTTTGCGAATATTGAATTAGCGAATAGTGAACCATTGTGCCTATGGGAAATACAGAGTTAGGTTCCTTTGACTCTTACTTCCCAACATTTTCATACTTGGTTTATGTGTATTTTTCTGTTTACAGACACCTTATTTAATATGTATTACATTGCTTATAAATAATTACAGTATATGCAGTGTATAGTACAATATACAGTATTATAATTACAGTAATCTTTAATTTTTTAAAACATTAACTATGTAGTAAATAAAATCTTATTTTTGATGGGTAGTTTTCTGATGTTGCAAGATGTTTGATGTGACAGCTGACATTCTGTCTTTTTGAACTGTGTTGAAAAACTGTGTCAGCCTTGTCTGCGTCACTTTTAGTTCAGATTTTCTAAAATTTCGGTGTAAGGAGCAAATGCACAGGAAGTTAGGTGCCTAAATTTGAGGCTGCATTCAAGCATAGGGTCACATTCTTCTATGGGACCTGCGGACAATATGAACAGGCTTTTGGCCTACCTGCGGTCTGTAGAGTGAGCGAGGATAGGTAAGGGAAAATTTTCAGGAAAACCGATTCAAAGAATACATTTGGTAGCAAACAATTTCCTTTATTAAATAGAGAGAAAGAGTTTACATTGGTAACAGTATTTTTGCTGCTCAGCGGGAATCTGTGAATAAGCGCGAAAGTTCCGCGAATATCGATTTTGTGGTTACAAATAAATTTTTGCAAATAGTCGAATATGCGAATATGGAATCTGCGAATAACGAGAATTGACTGTAATAAAATTAAATGGCTTCTTTGCATTACATATTTTCCAAATGTGAAAAATATAACATTCATACAAAGAATCATGATAATGTTTATGTACTTCCTCTTATAATGCATATTTTCTTTATTATGCAATTGTAGCCCAATCCATTTTTAGATATTCATTACAATTAATAAATTCATTCATAAAATAGGACTTCAAAGAGCTTCTATTCAATCATTTCCAGAAAAATTCATTGCTTTCATTAAATCTAAATATTCTTAAAGATTCTTTAATCAAGAATTCAGGCTTTTAAAAAGTCATAAATCATCAAAATAAATATTTTCTCTAAAAGTTATTCCAGCAAAGGTTTTCCAATTAATCAGAAAGGAGCTCAATGCTGGAGATATTCATACAGAAGATGCCAACAATCAATGTACATTCTTAGGATCTATAATCTGATACTCAGAACTGAGAACAGAACTAGGGCAGAGTAAAGATGTGAAAAAGCAATATCTCATTGGTAAATGATACTTCAGAGTAGCCATCATCATGATCAAGAATAGGCCTGTAACTGGGTGGATTTGAATTCCTTTTAGGTACTCTCACAGGTTAATATCAAGCCTGAATGACAACTTCATTGTGATTGTTCCTGCAAAGAAACAAGATCCAGTCTGGTTTGTCAACATTAATGAGGATTTTGGAAGTGTAACTGGGCTTTCAGATATCCAATCATGGAGGGGAGCATGAAGATGTAGATGAAGTTAGAACCGCCACAATGGTTTTTGTAAATGCTACCAATCAGCCACTATCGTAATTTATTGTTTTAATTTATTTATTTTATTTAAGTTTTCTTTTTGTTTACTATGTTGCACGTAATCGTTTAAATATTAATATAACTTTTAGCATGTGTATATTTAATGTTCTACTTTAACATATGTTCTAATTATCTATGTTTTTAAATTTTTGAATTTATATAATGTTCTATAAAAGTTTATGTTCCGGAATGTTTTATACTTAAATTTGTATGCTGAAGATGACTTGTTAAAGTCGAAAGCACTTCAATAAATTATTTAATTTTCCACTTTAAACTAGTGCTTGTTTTCAAATATAATTCTTGTTTTCTAAGTGGAAGTTCCTACTTATCAGTACAACAATTTAAATTTGATTATTATCTGTTAAATAAAATAATATCTCTTTGAATCCACATTACAATAATATAGAGTATAATTCATATTCAAGATCAATGAAATACACTATTATCTTATTGAAAAACTGTTTATTATAAGCTGATTTGCTATTAAACTCTTTTGTGAAAGCATTCTTTAAGCAGTAATTTATTACTCATTTTTTATGTTGCTTTCATCTAATACGAGTGTCAAACTGGCGGCCCTCGACGTGATTTTGTGTGGCCCTCAACGCTTTTAGCTAAAATAAAAACTAGAACAATATTAATTATTAATTAATAGATGGCGCCACTCATTGATTTAATAAATTAATAATTATTCTAATTATGAGATGGCGCTAAAATTAGTTTAAATTATTTCAAAATCATTAAAAAAATCCGTTATAAATCAAAGGATTAATTAAAGCAGATTAATCAGGATTATTTAGAACAATATGTTACGAAGATATTAGGAAACAATTATCGCATCGTAGCTATGTCATATACTTTGATACATTAGTTTGATTTTAACAAAAGGCAATTGCACAAGTTTCTTTGTTTTGATTGGCATTGTCGACATATTTGTACAGATGACAGTAATCTTTCAGATTGGTGACACAAAAGTGCTGTTCTTCAAAATTTACATATTTTTGAAATACAAAAAAGTATAAATAGGAATCTACTATTTTTTGGGATAGCCAAATACAATAAACAAATTTAAAACAATTCATCTGTGATGGACATTCGTAAAGGATGTGCTAACAGGCTTAATAGGCAATAAATCATTTAAATGATTTATTGCGAACAGGCTTGTTAAAGGTTGACTTATTGTATTATAATTTATTTTAAAAAAAATGTTAGTAGTTATGGATATTTGAATATATAAAATTTTAATGAAAATTCTAGTTTTTGTACAAAAATATTGCTTTTAGCACTAAATAGAAAACTAGAGATTGATAGCAAGAACTAAATTAAAAAAAGTGTATAATTAATAACAATCATACATCAATTACAGATAATTGTACTAAATTCACTTAATGCATAGTGTTTTCAATTATTCTATCTATATTACTAGAACCTGGATTCAAAATATAATTTAAAAAAAATTGTAAATGTGGTGTGGCCTGCAGTAATCTTACAAGCTCATTAATTGGCCCTTCAATTAAAATGAGTTTGACGTGCCTGATCTAATATATACTAGGAGTACAATCTTACTAAAATTCCCCATAAACTGCTTGGATCTATTTAGCTGATTCTCAACAGGCTATTTCAATGAAAAATGAGTAAAATTTTGGAACTCAGGAATGCATTATAATTTTTTCCATTTAAGTCGATGGTAATTTAATCTCTGATTTATGAGAATTTGATTTATAAGCATTTTTCAAAAACACTTTAATCTCATAAACTGGGGCTGACCTGTATTTATTCATTTTATGTTGTAATGTAAATTATATTTTTAATTAAATGAAAATTTGAAATATTTTTTAGACTTAATAAATGATACTATTTGTAAATTGAAATATATGTTTGCATAGATCATTATATCGATTATAATATGTCATTCATGTAAAAAAAAATTTTATTATATTGGAACCATTCTCTATATAATGTATATTAACAGATTAAAGACTATTAAAATTTTTGTTGAAAGTTTGCATCTTCATGAATGAATTCTAAACTTTCAAGAGGATATTGTATAAAATTCAAAAATATAAAATCTAAATTGTCCAATCTTCCTGCATTCTGTTTCTTCATATTCTCTACTATGTGATAAAAATATTTTCTTTTGTCTTCTGTTTCTCATTTTTAAATCTAACAATATTGATTTGATAAATAAGATAAAAAGACTTAAATATAATAAAATTGCATATTTTTAATATATAATACAAGCAGGGCTGCCGAGAGAGGGTAACATCTGAGACTTTTGTCACGGACCTGGCATTGAAAAGGGCCCAACTGTCAGGCTCTGAAGTGTCACATAATGTGTCTGATAGTTTGCAGGCTGCCACCAGTGTGCACTGTCACTGTTTGTCTACCCAGAGCAGTTGTGCCAAAATCATCATTGGCCAAATAAACTAATTTATATATAACAGTATATTGATAAATAAAGATTTTGTGATTATAAAGTGTACATCTATACAGGAACCCCTTGATTAGTGCAGTTAATAAATCCTCGCAATACACCGCATATATCAAAACCACACTAATCAAACTAAAAAACCAATAGGAATAATTATAATGAATCCTGGAAAAATAAAAAATTATAAAGATGCATTTTTTTTCTCTCAAAACATATCTATATTGCATTACATGTACTTTAAATCATTGAAGAATATATATAGGTATTTAAAAATTTATAGTAAGAATTAAAATTTATTTTTCACAAAAAAATTATTTTTTTATAAAATGGCATAAATTTTGTAAAAAATAATACCACATCTGTAGATATCAAGTACTGGAGTGAAACTAAAGGCAAGGCTGGTTATATAATATTGTTATGGCTAAATTTATTAATAAATAAAATTATGAACAAATTTAAAATATAACAATTAAATGACAAAAGTCGTAATATTAACAGAATTAAATATATAAATAAATAAATTTATTGCAGTGTAATCATGTAAATTACATTCCCCAAGATTCAGTTGCCAACATTTCAGAGGGTTTGCAAAAAAAAAAAAATATCGTACTTGTTGAAGCGCACTAATCAAATTTGGCACACATATATTAAGGGATAATCTCAAATTTTTTTTGCACACTAATCAAAAACCACTTTATTCAACTTGCACTAATCAAGGGATTCCTGTATAGGCCATGCATGGTATGTAATGTATCAAATTTTGAATTTATTGTATACTTTTTCAAATAAATATTTAATGTTTTATATGACTTTTTTTTATTAAACCAAAGTGATGCATTTTTTAAATGGGGCCCTGACTACAGACTTGTCACAGGCCTGAAAATTTCTCTCAGCAGCCCTGAATACAAGCACTTTTTAAATTATTATTATTATTAATTTAATTTTTAAAATTTATATTATTATTTTAAAATTTCAAAAATATTTTAATCTATAAATTATTTTTATTCTATATAGAAAACTCTCACCTTAGATGCACTTTTTTTATGAACTCCATCCTTTATGAAGCAATACAGGTAACAATTAGGGAAAGAAGGAAAGAACAAATAAAACACAGTGGGAAAATGTTAGGTAAAGGAGATGGAAAAAAGAAATGAAAAATTGTCAGTTGCAAATTTCATGCATTTTTATAATTCAAGCAATAAAACATTCAATATTTAAGAAGTGGCAATATTGGCATAGACAATATTAAGTTTTATTCCATAAAAACCTTATGATTTATAAAAAAAAAAAAATATACAATACAGAGATTGGAAGTCATTTTTTTAATGAATATATATAAAAGTGATGTGATAGGAATAACTGGTATTCAAAATGGATAATTATAGTAAAGAATACAACATATGCCATGCATAAAAATAAAAATCAGATTAATCAACAAAGCACATGAATTAAAAATGGAATATGGAAAATCATCAAACAAAATCTTTAAAACAAATAATTAAATATTATGGTGATTGGTGATATGATGCATCAAATAACCAGTAGTCATATATTGAACAAGATTCAATAGGGATGAAAGATTACATGCTTAATTGATTTTTTGTTATAAATAGAACTGTTTTTAACATAATACTAACATTCCACTCAGGTTCATCATCATCATCATCATCATCATCATCTGGAGTTAATTCAGTTTCTTCAGTTTCTTTTTCTGGTTTTATTGATTCAATTTCATTATTTTCTTCATACACATAAACTTCAACTTCAACTTCATCATCATCATCATCTGTATCTTTCATCATATGTTTCACATAATTTTCTTTAAGTTTATCATGCTGTTTATTTTTCCACATCCAATCAGAGAGAACATTGCCCTATGATCAAATCATCTATTATAACAGTTCTTCAATTAAGATGGTCATTATGCCAAATTTTCATTGATCAAAATATTAATCTTGAAATTCCAATCACCATTAAAAAATTATAAATATTAATTAAAAAAATTATTTTTTTTTAATTTAAAAATAATATTAAATATAAAATTAACTTTTTAAAAATTAAAACAAAAAAACTCAAAAATTTAAAATATTCATTATAAAAAAATGATGATAAATTTTTTAGATTAAATTAGATAAAATAAAGAAAATTCAAAAATTATGAAGAGATATTTAAAAATTATGTATTGTATGTATAAAAAAGTTGAATTTTGAAGTATGACATTAAAATAAAGATTGATTGCAACATTTGATACTTTCATTAAATATTTTAAAATGTATTTAAAAAAGATGAATATACAAATTTTTAAAGATCAAATATTAATTAAATATCCAATCTCAAATATTGTATGCAGCAAATATAGGTACATAATAAATATATAATTTTATATGAAAAACGTTTATCTGCACTATTCTCTATCTTGCATACATCAGAAAATAATATATATAGGTTAGATAAAGTTACATCATTTAATGACCCTACTTAAAGCTACAAATATACAATACAGTATATGAATATAGAAGATAAAAATTCAGAGACTTTCTTAATCTTTATATAAAAAAATGTTCTTGGCAATTATAATTCCTCCCAGGAAAAAACATTGATGGTATATTAATTTTGTGGGAAAGATTAATAAGAATGAAATTATATAATTCAGATCTGAATTTTAATCAATTATAATATAATGAGAGATATAACAATTTATTTATGGAATCCTCATGTTTCTCTGTTTCACAACTAATTAAATATTATTGTGCTAAAATATTATCAAGCCTTAAATCACATATTCAAAAATAGCCTATCACAAAAGCATAAAATTTAAATTTTATATTGCAAAAGCACAATATTTAAATTTTTTGTTGTTACATTTTGGAACAATCATAAATTTATTATTATTGTTCTTGATGTTCAATTTTCAATGTACAACTAGTGATGATTGCAAAGTCAAAAGTGCTTTTGTAATAAATACTTTGTTATTTTTGAATACTTGCATTAAGGATTGGTAATATTTTAATACACTAATAGCTAAGAAGTATGACAAAAAAAAAATATCAAAAATTTTGTAAAATCTAAAATATATATTCTGAAGAGTTTACTAAAATTTCTAAAAATAGTAACTCACATCCAGTGATATGACCTGATCCACAGGATATCTTGCTCACATGGACTATATCCAAGCATTCAATGGAACCAGTAATATTAGAGCTTAGAAAACAATTATACCAACACTTTATAATAACAGAATCCAATATTTTAATAGTAATAGACATTTTTGTTCCTTATAAAACATATTAACAGCACATAGACAGGAACCACACTCATAATGTGATTAAATAACTAAACTGCAAGTTAATAGTAGCACTTTTGATTTATCAGAAATCCTATTAACTATCCTAGTAGGATTTCTATTAAATCAAAAGTGCTACTATTAACTTGCAGTTTAGTTATTTAATTACGTTATGAGTGTGGTTCCTGCCTATGTACTGTTAATATGTTTTATGAAGTTTTTTAAGGCAGTGTAAGAGAGAAAAAAGTATTTTTATTCCTTATAGACAAAATGCCTATTATTACTAAAATTTTAATGGGAAATATTTCACACAGATATGTAGTATTCTGATAAGCTCATAATAATAGAACTTCAATAATTTTAGTTAGGAACAGATGATGAAAATGCCATATTTCCATTCATGATGTCTTTTGAACTCTATACATCAGCAACTTTGAACCAATGTGCCATAACACACTGATATGCCACACAAATCTGCAGATGTGTCATGGAAGATTGAAAAGAAGTGAGAGAAAACTGAGAAATAAAAAAATTGAGATAAAGTTTAGAAATACAGTATATTTTTCATAATAGATCAATAAAAATTAAAACAATAACAGTTTACTAAAAAATTATTATAATAAAATTCAAAAATTCATGATTAACATTTTTTTTTTTTTAAATATCACAATGATTAGAATTTTAACTATTAAACTTTTAAACACTATTAATTTTTGATTCTTTAATGATGATATGATTAAAAAATGATGGTAAGATGAAATCTCTTTTAAAAAATTGATGGTATGCCTCAATAATTTTAACATCTTGTCCAATGTGCCATGACTTGAAAAAGATTGAAAATCATTGCTATACATTATACACATATGTATAATCATGATTATATTAATGATCAACTGGTCAAGAAATTTATCACTCATATAATCAAAATCCAAACAGATTAGCTATATAATTAATATTTCTAAGAGCCAAATTTCTATATTACTAAGAAATTTAGCTTTTCATTACTTATTATTTGGTGAGCATATAAGCTTTAATTTGAACAAGACTAATTTCTTAGAAAAAGATTTTTTTTAGAATATTTAAAGTAAAATGTATAGTATATTGTTATAACAATAGTAAATTTGACATTCTGATCTACAAATTCCATAATAAATATCTTAAGAATTGTGAAGCTACAAATATAATTATTAGTTATATCCATCTGGATATAGAATTCCAAGATACCTTTATGCCAAAGGTTTAGAATGAAAACATACCACATCTTAGAAAAATGGAATATGACTTGTTCCAGAGAATTCATAATGACAAAAAAGATATTATTTCAAAAAAAAAAAAAAAAAAAAAGTATGATACTTGTTCCAGAGAATTCATAATGACAAAAAAGATATTATTAAAAAAAAAAAAAAAAAACAATGTATGATATACCATTCATTAACTGAATGTTTATAATAAAAGTAAGGCTATCTTACTTTCCTTAATGAATGGCATTTCATATATCTAATTCATTTTACTAAAATATAAAAAAAAATCAGTATTTTTGGAATTATAGCATTTGATAGTATAAAGAATGCCTGGCATTTTTAGGCAAAGTATGAAACGATTAATATTATATATACTTTCCATAGGCATTATATAGAATGACAGATGCTATTTAGGCAAAGTATTAAAAGAGAGTCATGAAACCAATATGAAAATACATGAAAGATATTAAATTAATACTTATTTATGAAAATTAAAAGGAACTTTAAACATATCAATAATTTTGTCAAACAGGGTGCAAAATATAACTTACAGCTTATACATATAAATAAAATACCGGGTAAGTAACATTTATAAATAAATACGCAATTTTTAATTAATAATTCTTTGACTGCTATGGACGCATAAATGTGTCCAGCTAAAGCTATTAGTATGGAATATGGACACATATATGCATTAAATATTGTTTCTATTCAAAAATACAAGCAGCAGCGTTATCGATGAGTTCGAGATAGTCACATATATTTAATTTGCTTATCAAGACAATAAAAATTTATTTCTATCCGAAGCACATTCATTTGATAGAATGTTACTTCTTTTAACAAATGACAAATGTGATTGCAGTAACACTGCAAAATAATATAATTATAATATTATTATAATTATATCATAATGGAGAGATTTTCATTTTGGACAAATTAAATCAATATATGAAAATACACAAAAGATGTTAAATTAATACTTATTTATGAAAATTAAAAGGAACTTTAAAAATATCAATAATTTTGTCAAACAGGGTGCAAAATATAATTGATTCATTGTCTCTCAAAAATAAAAATAAAAACTATTTATCTGATGAATTGTATTTTGATCAGATTTTAGGAATATTTTTTAAGATTTCCTGCATATTTTTCCAGAAAAAAATCAAAATCTGTGAAGTTTTTTGGATGATTTACCTTAAAATGTTTTTAAACTAATTATTACGATTGGCTATATCTTCATCAAAAATAACAGCAGAACCTTTGATAACATTCTTGATAAGAATAGAATTAATGAATCACTTGTTGAATATCACATCATTTTAAAAAATACACATTTGTTATTGTGCAAATTTCATTTATAGTATATAACTCAATTCCTATGGCTAAGATCTTCTGGTCTTATATTTCCGCTAAAAATGAGAGTTTCATCTACTTTAGTCATAAATCCAAGATCAACTAATTATCTTCTACTGTTCATTTAAACTTTTTTCGATATATATATAGTAAGTGTGCTTAATTAAAATTAAAAAAAAATTCACCCGCCGTTAATTTATTTGAGTACTCAGAAAATATTTTCAGAATATTAAATAAGAATACATTGGATTCTGTAAAAGTAGTGTTAATTAATTTAAATAGAAATTTTTTCCCACATGTTCCAAGAGATAAAATAAAATCAATTCATTTACATTCAATTTTTCCAAAAAAAATTTTTCTTTTTGTGGATCTTTTAAAAATTAGATGTTCAAAAGCTGGGGTGTAAATGCCCAGCCATAATAGTAAATCTAAATGATTATTCTTCATTTATTAATCTTTTCATTATTTCATTTTGCCTCAACGTGGGGCCCCACGTTGAGGCAAAATGAATTGGATTGATTAATGCAATCAATCCAATTGGCTTAGATCCGGCACTGAGCGGAAGTATTTTATACTTTGCCTAAATAGCATTTGTCATTCTATATAATGCCTAGAGGAAAGTATATATAATATTAATCGTTTCATACTTTGCCTAAAAACACCAGGCATTTTATATACTGCCTAGGCATTCTGTACAATGCCTGCATTTCATACATTGACAGTAACATATATAAAATTTTAAATTCTTCCTCTTGGATTTTAAATTTTCAAAATCTCTAATCACATCCTTTATTTCCATATTTTTGGCTACTACTCCTACTGCCACACTGCTCTGATTCAATGAATGTTTCACTCTTTTCATGGTGCATTTAATTTTTATTGTATTATGTTTTAATTTAAAAAAGGATAAAGAGGATGTGGGCCCCTATAATTCTGGGCTACTCTGCATTGCATGGTCCAGTACATTGTAGTTCCACCACTGCATGGAGATATACCACAAACAAATTTCAAATTTTTAGATTTTAAAAATCTATTCTTTGAGATCAAACTGACAAATAACACTTCCTTGAAATTAAATCTTAACAACAGGTCAAATTCAAGTGAAAGATTGATATATTTATTATTTGCTAAAGATCTTTTAGCTTAAATAATCTATCTTCAGTAACATCCAGCAAATAAGTTGATATGTTTTTGTGTGTCGCTGTAGAAAATAAACATCGAGACACAAAAATGAACATGTAACAAGTTTTAATTTTCTATCTCAGAGGTGATACAAGACGACATTTGTCCTGGGAGACTAGGATGGACGACAAGATGAGAGAGAGAGCGAGTAACAGTGACTGAAAGCAATGACGCAGGGTCCAGCAGGGTGCACCCAACCCTGAAAGTACTTAACTGTTGACACACCCTTGCATCATCTTCATGACTTCCTATAGTGGCTGTCTGGATGTACTTGACTTTATTGGATATCACCCGACCTTAAAGACAATAATACTTTCCTTTTAACTGCTGACACACCCTTGCATCATTTTTAAAACCTCTTACAGTGACTAATTAGAGGCACTTAACTTTACCAGACATAACATAAGTTACAAATAGAACAAGCAATAATTTAAATATATGGACATTTACAATAGAATAAAGTTAAAATGGTTAAAGAACAAATACGAAAATTATAAAATAAATACATAAGAAGGATATAAAATATAATAAATTAAACAAAATTATAATTGTAAAATATAGTACAACATATTTTGTTTATAATGCATCTCAAGAGGGTAGGATGGCTTCCGGGAGTTGTCATTAATTACATAACATTTTTTTATGGTATTGTTTTATACAAAGGGCCTCAGCTAACTTAATTTCAGATATATTATTAGTAGAGTGTATAATTTTAGCATTATTCCAATAAATATTAATGTTGTATTCATAGAAAGCCTTTGCAAGTGTGGTGTTGATCCTAGCATTTTGTATGTCATATTTATGCTCATTAATTCTTATTTCTAATGAGCGGATTGTACTTCCTATATATATATACTTCATTTCTACCAAGGTCATTATTGTATAATGGTATTAAATATACACCAGCCCTTTGTTTCATTGATATTGGCAGCTTAACATTCTTTAAACAATTATAGGTAGTATTTAGTCTACTAAAAGGTAGGATTAAATTGCTCAAGCATTTTTTTATCAGTTGGATTGCATCAGTAAATGGTATAGAGCAGAGTTGGGCAAACTGTGGCCCTCAGAGTTACTTAATGCGGCCCTCCTAGCTAATAGCCATAATGCCAAAAATTTTATTGATAAATAAAATAAATAGAAAAAAATATCAAATCTGTTCCATATCTCAGCAATATAGTTTATGTAATTTCTAGAAAAGTAATAAATAAAATTCATTTAGTAAACTGTAGATATCGTTACAGTGTCATATTTCTTACAAAAATAGATTTGATTAATCATGAACCAGAGTAATCATCATTGCGTAAGAAATTTGTTGCAAAATACATTCAAAATCAAATAAAATCGTTTTATCAATCAATTAACTCAATACCTTTAGTAATTTCACGGTGTTTGTATTTAATATTTGTGCAATTTCCTAAATGGGTATGTTTTTAATTGTTGTTTTAAATTTAAAATGATTAAATTATAATTTTAATATATAATTTAAGTATAAGAATTTTGATCCTGCTGAGCTTCTCTGAAAACAGCATTTTACTTTTTTCAAACTGCTGGCATTATTCAAACCCATGATTCATATAATGGCCAATGAAAGTCTACTAAGAAAAACTGGCTTGCTTTTAACTTGTCACCCTTTTATGATATCTTAGTCAACAAATCCATTCCTTTAAAAAAGCTTAGGATCTTTCTATTTTGGCTATATAATTTTCTAAGAGAATTTTATCACCTCAGACAGTTATTAGCTGAAGGTGAGATTTTGGGGGATTTTTGTTGTTATTTTGTTTTACATCCCTTTCCATCAGATAGATTACTAAAGGGCAGGATCACTTCCAACTATGGCTACATCCACATCCATGAAGGGGGGCCAGATTGTGGAAAGGACCTGAGGTAGTTGGGTGACTTCTGGTTGCACACTTGGTTGAAGTGATGGCTGGTCTTGGAAATGTTGAAATTGAGCATATTCATAATAAGCCATAGCTTTACAATCAAATATTCTGAGATGCAAAAGGTCAGATATTTCATCATTCCATAACTCATGAGGTCTCTTGTCACCAAGTACTTTGGAAGAGGATTGGTTACTCAGATATACAGTAATTGATATTGCTTCTGCCCAAAAACTTTTGGGAATCTGCATCAATCAGTATCATCCTTGCCTTTTCTACTAATGTTTGATTAGTTTGTTCTGTAATACCATTTTGTTGGGGAGTGTGCTGAATAGTTAGCTGATGAAGAATTCCTAAGAAACAGATTTTGTGCTTAAATTGTCTGTTGACATATTTGTAACTTTCTTGATCTTTTTTCCAGTTTGATTCTCTATCATGGCTTCAAATTTGTCAAAAACTTCAGATACTTCAGATTTTTCCTTCAGGAAATTCACAAACATTTTAATGGAAATGATCATCTACAAAGATCAGGAAATATCTATTCTCACCAATAGAGAGAGTTTCCATTGGTCCACGTAAGTAAGAGTAGATGAGTTTCAAAACTTCTTTAGTATGCTTTTGTTCCTTTTAAATGGCAATCTAGCATGTTTATCTTTAATGCGTAATGGAGTTCATAACAGCACTAGTAGCAAGTAACAACAAAATTTTAATTCTGTAAAACGTTTTCGGACCCGTCATCGGTCCCTCATCAGTACAAGAAGTTTTTTAGATCAATCTTTTTCAAGATTCTGAAAATGCTGTTAGGCAAGGGGAGTGACAGAATAAAATATTAATGTGTCTAACTGCTGGTAGATGGTGTTAACATTTTGACAGAAGGGTCACTTGAACTTTAACAGAAGTGTCAGTTGAAAGAATGTAAATAATAATAAAAAAATTAGACACTAATTTTTTTTATTACTATTTATATTCTTTCCTTCTTGGTATGTAGTTCTCTCTCTAGACCAGGGATGGTCAACATGATCTACTAGTCAAGCAGCAAGCCATGAGAGGTAGCACACAGTGGTCTGTGTCATATTTTCTGCAACAAAAATTGTTATTTTTGTTTGAATTGTTGATTGAAAACTGAAATGAAATGTAGCTCTCAAGCCTAAAAAACATTGGCCACCATTGCTCTAGACCAGGGGTCAGCAAACTGCGGCTCGCAAACCACATGTGAGTCTTTGGATACATACATGGGGCTCTGAAATAAAATTGAAAATGAAAATAAAACTATCATAGAACTGGAAAAAGAAAAATGCATTCTGATTTCATAGCACAAGTAGACTGCTATAAAAGACCTACAGAGGTAAACTCAATGATTTGAATGGAATAGTCTTCTGGATTCATATTATGAGTTGAAAAAATTTGCATTTGGTGTTCTCAGTATCTTTGGATCTATATATTTATGTGAGTAATCATTTTCTAACATAAATTTCATTAAATTGAGGAGCCAAATTACTGATGCCACCTTGGATTCATGCCTTAAATTAAAAACAATTAGCTACAAACCAGATATACAGAATCTTTCTAAATAAATGCAAGCTCATTGCTCATACTGATTAAAACCAAAGAGAACAATTTTTTGTGTAATTTTTTCTTCATTTAATAAAAATATAATTAATATTATAAACTTGTTATAATATTACTTTAAATTTTCCTTATTTGTAAAAATATATTTATGGCTCTCAAATAAATTTTAAATTGTTGTGAGGAACAGGTTTGGCTCTTCCGTATATACAAAAACTTTTCTATGAGTTACTTATAAGGCTGCTTGAAGGCATTTACTGCAGTTACTATTTTTTGCATATCATATGTTTCGGAATAACATTAACTTGTATCATTTTTATTTGAATTATTACATATAAGAAAAAAGTACAGCTACATATAATTTTTAAATTACTTTTAAAAATATTTTAAACATGAATAAAATTTTGATTTTATATGTCTTATGATAATCATATTGTAAACTATTTCCATTTAGATAATACATAAATAAACTTAATTATTTTAAAAATTATTTTATTTTAGTATTGCAGTAGTTATTTTCTTTTTATTTTTAAAACAAACTTACTAATATAAAATGAAGCTAATTTACTTTGTTTTCTAAATTATGTAAAGAAAAAAATATAAAAATTAACTTACAGGAACATCAGCATAAACTCCTGTCCATATAACAGGATGTAGACCTGATAATACAATTGGCCTACTCATTACAGGAACATATTTCTATAGAATTTAATAATAATTATATTTGAAAAAATAACATATATATATATAAATTTAAATCTTAAATGCAGAATTGCTTTGTTTGAGAGATCATTTAACTATAATTAGCATAAGAAAAATGAAGTAAAGGTGTGTAAGAATATTCTATATATTATTGGGCGTATCCAGTTTTCCCGAATCCTGTTTTCTCAATTCTCAGCTCCTTGAATCTCATTTTTCGGAATCGCTGTTTCTCAATTCCCAGTTCTCCGAATCCGTCTTCTCCGATTCCTAGTTGCTTGAATTGCATTTGCACCACCTTAGGATCGACCAAAGTTTTCGTTGAAGATCAAATTCAAAATTAAAAGTTATTTGGTCATCATTAGGAAAATAATTTAATAAAATATTTATTAATCAATATAATTTATTAATAATAACTGATTTTGATTATTTTAATTTCATTAAATAATCAATCAATTAATTAAATTTTTATTTTTTATTCTTGTATAATGGTATCAGTTAAAAAGTAAAATAATCAGACAGGCTGTATAATTTGGCTGGCTGGTATCTAATTCAACTATTTCTAAATAAATCAGTTATTTCTATGACAGTTCTATATCAATATACATCAATCCTGAATATTTTCATATCATTATAATATTAGATTTTATTTATTTTTTTTTAAATTATTGTACAGTAATTACAAATATTTAAATATTTAACAAATATATAATTATTGACGTTTCTAGGGAAGGTCATTATCTGAAAAACAGTGAATTTTGAGGGATAAATAAGTGAAAATAAAATTTGAAATTATTACAAATATTTAAATATTTAATAAATATATAATTATTGACGTTTGTAGGGAAGATCATTATCTGAAAAACAGTGAATTTTGAGGGATAAATAAGTGAAAATAAAATTTGAAATTGGTATAAAATTATACTATGTAAATCTTTAAAGAGAATTTATTCGTAATTTATTGGTAATTACCGGTAATAATATGCGATTCACATTTCATCAATTAAATCTGCAAATTTTGTTTAATTTAAGCTCTCGGTTATTAAGATTAATAATTAAAAACAAAATTTGAAAGAAAAAATTGGAAAAAAATTGTTTTGATTCAACTTATATAGTACAATATTTGGATTCGGGAAGTTGGAATCGGGGGAAGTGCGATTCAGGCAAATAGGAATCGAACAAGTAGGATTAAAAACATGGGAATCGAGCAGGTAGGATTAAAAAAAAAGAATGGGAATCAGGCAAGTGACATTCGGGAAAGCGTACCTAATCATTTAATTCTGGGAAATTGTAACAAAGTTTCCAGAATATACTAATTTTCCCATCGATTTTTCTTATTTTCTCATTATTATTTCAACTTTTTATTAGTTTGATTTAGGCCGATTTTATAATGTTCTACTAAAATTCTCATCATCTTTAACCACCAGTTATCTATTTTACAATTGTTAGATAAAAGCTAATTGGTTGTAACTGACTTTAATCTTCTAATTAGCATTTAGCTGACAATTCTAAAATAGATAACTTGTGGTTAAAGCTAACAGGAACCTTAACGGGATCTTAAAGCTTAAATTTTGCTTTTTAAACTTGTTTTTTATACTAATTTTAGTATTCGTATTTATGCTACACTGCATATTATTCAGAAATTAATTCTTAGACGTATCTAAATGACATAAATAAAAGAGATTTAGAAAATAAAATTATTATTCTAAATTTGCGACTCTGGGCTATGCTTTTTATTAATAATTCAGTTTAATACCATCTTCATGAATATTAAATAAATAATAAAATGAAATTTTGTGTTATTTTAAACTTTATTACATTTACGTGACAAACAAATTATTATATAGAATACAAATACTGTATTGCTAATTTTGATTTGTAAGTTGTTTATCTTAAATATAATAAGGAAATAAAATCGAAATAAAAACAATTTAAATTGCACATTTAATGATTTTCAACAATTGTTCAAAAGGAAGAACATACAATGTATGATTTATTGATTCAACATTGCGGAAAACAACGTTCAGTCAACCATCTTCTTGTATCATTTCGTGAATCATTATCGTATACAAAGTAATTTTTTTGAAGTACTATATTGTATTTTCTTCTATGTTGAATATTAGTTATGCAAATGTATTTTGCGCATTGACTAAAAATATTAAGTGTATATATATATATATATATAGTACATATAATAAAACGCTGAAAAGGTTTTAATAAGTAATCTATAGATTTTATAAAAATATGGTTAGTAAGCATATATATGTATACGCATCATAACTTTTTACATAAATCTACGAAACAATGAAATTTATTTATAGAATGATTATATCAATATTCATCAAATTTAGTGAATTAGAAAGTCTTAATATTGAAAATATATAAAATTGGCATCATTAGGAAAATAATTTAATAAAATATTTATTAATCAATATAATTTATTAATAATTTGCCTGATTCCCTCCTATTCAGTGATATACGCATGCGCAGCATTCGTTCGCGCATTTAGTCAGGTTGCCAACTACAATTGGTAGATACAATACGATATGCTTGAGAGTGAAATAGAAATTTCCAGCCAGCGGCGCGTTATGTCTTCATGAGGCCCCGGCAAATAAGAATTTGGGGGCCCCATGTAGAGTTGAATTTTTCTTCGAGGGAAATTCCATGCCTCCGGTATAATCTAATCATGTATAATGTGATATAGGATTTTAAGACTGACAACTATAATCGCCCGTTCTACGAGGATGGTTTCTATTTTGAAATAAAAACAATAAAATTCAATTATACATTTCTCTGGTTATTGTTGTTTAGTAGTAGAAATCGTATACCGTGCTTATTTCGCCGCTGAAGCTTCGTCTTTCAGCCCATGTTCAGCCTCGTCAGCAGAATAGGGGCGGAATGACACTCTAAGGTCCCAAAGAAAATATATTATGAGATAGGATCGTTGCATAGGGCTGATCTGTACACGACAATGCGTCTGCCCTGCGCTAGGATGTTTATAATTCAGATGTTGCCATACGCCTGTGTCACACCTGCAATCTAGTATCCCAGATATGGGATAGAAATTTAATTTCCGACGTTTTTACTACAAAAATGAGTTTATAGAATATTGATTTGGGGACTTTGGGGCCCCTGTTGATGGAGGCCACAGACAATTGCCCTTTTTGCCCATAGGATAACGCGCCACTGTTTCCAGCTATAAATTTCAAATTTGGCATGGAGATAACATTTATAGATCACATCCCAAGGAAAAAAATCCAAAATCCCCGCTTTTTTTATTTTAATAGCTCTAAAAATTAAAAAAAAAATTATATTTTGTTGATAGTGCGATATCCTTCGATTCAGCGGTGGTTCTTCGATTCTTTTAAAAATACACTTATTATTATAAAGTTTATTTCAATTATTAACCTTAAATTATTTATTTTCTGCAATTAAAAATACATAAAGAGGAATAATTATTATTTAATTTAAAAATTCAACACCTTGAAGAATTAAAATCAATCACAAATCTTCATGATTTATGCCATATTTGTCAATCACTCTATTTAATCCTTAATTTTCGACATGTTGTTTTTAATTTTTATTAGTAATCAAGAATAAAAAGATTATTTTCAATATGATAATTAAACTATTTAAAAACGTCTTGTATAGGGACAGGCATCCTTGGATTTCATCTCCAAACCAAGGATTTAGAAAGCGCAACTCCTGCGGGATTGGTAGCCAAGGTCACAAATGTAAAGAACCTAGTTTGTAAAATATTTCTGAATGAAGAAATAGTTTCGTGGCAGAATAAATTTGTGCATTTATAAATAAATATATAATGCAATCTAAAAATGTAATAAAAATATTGTGCTTACCTCTTGTGTCTTCATTTATATTTAAAAAATTTTTATTAGCAGTTCTTGGCCTAGTAAGAAAAATAAATTTTCAAAATACCACAGTCGGGGCTTAAAAACTTCTATTCCATCACCAGATTTTTAGAGTTTTCTATTTTCTTTAATTCCTTTCGAAATGAACCTTTAAAAGAATTTTTTTTCTTTTTTTGTTTTATTATCATTAATTGTTCGCACCTTTTTCAACTTCTTTCAATTTTTCAATTAATATTTTATACGCTTCCTGCCTTTTAAATCGATCATAATATACTTTTTGCCTTCCATAAACATATTTTAGTTCGATAAAATTTAAATATTCAGCAATAAACTATTTCGACATTTGACCCGAATTCATAATAAAAACATTAAAACATTAATACACACTACTGTATAGTATAGTAGTTAGCTCTAAAACCAAGAGTTAATTCACAAAACCAGATTGGATTGTAAGAGTAACTAGTATAAACATACAAAACACAATTTAATCATGTGTTCGGTTAAACGCGATAATTAAAAGAAAAAACCAACCGATGACAGGTTTTTGCCAATTCTAGTTTTATTCTTCGGGCTGCATATATAGCTAAATCCTTGTATGTGCGCTTTAATATTAGAAGAAAAATGAAACATAAACCACAGTATTGGATTCATGCGCTTACTAGTCAACGCCTTCTGAAAGGGCAATTTTATAAAGAATATGAAGATTTTCGGTATCATCCAAATAAATTCAATTATTATCGAATGAATACAAATACTTTAATGAACTTTTGAACTTAATTGGGCCTATATATAAGAATACTAAATGGAAAGATTCCATCCCCCAGCAGAAAGACCATCAATTCCATTGAGGTAAGAGGAAAAAAATATTTTATTATTATTTTTACACACACACACACACACACACACACACACACACACACACACACACACACACACACACACACACACACATGTATATATATAATCTATACTACACTAAAATATTATAATTAATTAAGATATATCGATGGACTTTGAAACTTTGAAATCTCCAATGGCAACCAATGCCGATTTTGGCATATTGGATAGAACTGTGAAAAACAAAACTTTTGTTTTGAAAGTTTTTTATTAAATATTTTACGAATTGTGAGATATCGCAAAAAAAAAATGCCGCCGCATGTACCGGCTGATTTAAGAACCCTGAGAATAGTTTTGGAACGCTTGCCTAAAGCGATTTATAAACCGTTGAGTTTAGGAACGTACCCAAAGCAAAATGTTCGAGAAAACACAATAACTATCCGCGTTGAGAAAGAATCCATTCGATATTGTCGAATTATGAATTGTAGACGAATAAAATTGAAAAGGCTTAGTTATAAATCAATGCAGAATATGTTCACTGATTTCTGATGGAAATATTGAAATTATTGTATTATTAAATCAAAATTATTGAAAATATGTCTTGTTAATAATGATCTTATAAGTCTTACTTTCCATCGTAAAATAATCAACTTATAAGATCAATGTTGTCAATTCCCCATTAATAACGTTTTTTACCTTTAATAAAACTTTTATGATATTTAATTTTTTGTCAATGGATGGCGCCACTGATATCTTCAATACTCACCCTTAATAATTATTGGTTACTAAGCAGCAGTGAGAATTTACGCTGTACCATATACAGTATTTGCTCAATAATACTTGTTGAACAGATGAGGAAATGACAGGCCATATGAGGATCCACTATATAAATTATCTTAGGAGTGAATAGATTTTTATTACATTCAATATGCAGATTATGCCATTGATAGATTGACGACAGCAGATGATTTGATGACATGTAATCCTTTAATCCCCTCGAAAGTGATCATTCAATATCCTTTATCTCTCTTTTTACTTTCAGAAAGTGTCTTCTTTTACTTTCAAAAAAGTGCCTTTTTACTGTCAGAAAATATCAGTTCTTTATTTTGGAATGCTTAAACTTTCCAAAATAAAGAACACTTCTGGAAAGTAGAGATTAATTCTTTCAAAATTTTGTTATTATATCGATATTAAATGGCTATATTTTATACCAGGGATGCACAGACCGCGGCCTGTGGGCCGCCTCACCATGTATTATTTTAATAAGTCATACAATCAACGAAATATTAACCACTTAATGCCTGAATTTTGATATTAAGTTTAAAAAAAAATTGAAAAAGATATTTTTTTACTTTTATTTTGTATAGAAATCATATTAGATAATTGTTATTCGATTATGTGAGATATTTTTTATTTTGTGGGTTTGTATCAAATAAGTTTTAATTTTTATAAAATGCACAGAAGTTCCCCAACTTATATATAGGTAATCCTTGACTTATGACTGCCTCTACTTACAAATCATTCATACTTACAACAGTAATATAATCAGTTAATTCTGTGATTGGTCAATGCAATTCAATGGGTTCAAGTCTCTGACACAATGGGTCTAATATTTGGAAAATATTTATTATTGAACTTGAATAAATGAAAACACAGCACTTCTTGCAGTAAAGTATCAAACTAAATTTATTAGCTTGATACTTTACTGCAAGAAGTGCTGTGTTTTCATTTATTTAAATAGTCTTAGTTGAAGCAGTTTAATAGTATTGTTAATTATTGAACTTGATTTTGTAGTTTTATGTTTTTTATTTTTATTACGATAATATATAGTGTCCTGGTAAATATTCATAGTGAGAAATCCATAAATTTTGAGTATTTACAACTTGTGACCATTCCAACTTATAATGAAAGGGTTCAAAATCAAACCCCATCATAAGTTGAGGACTATCTGTTTTCCCAAAATTAAAAATCTGCCTTGGCCTGGAGTCAAACCAGGAACTTTGGATTATCATCCCGACGCCTTACCAGTTAGACTATGAAGACATTGACAGATTTTCAATTTCAGGATGTATACATAATTTAGATATTATTGGACTTATGCTGATAGCAGCGCTCCCAAACGGGCTAAACATAGCCCTGGGCCCTCTATGGCAAATTCAGACAGATAGACTTGACTTAAGGCAGATAATCAATCACAAATCAATATTTTATAAGGGGATTTAATTATTAATTTGGCAGTTATTTCAAAAATAAACCGCTAGGGGAAATTTGGCTTGATAAGATTATTTAAACCTAGCACTTTTCCATAGCATTACTGTATATGCAAACCCAAAATAAAAAAATATAATTGGTATTGGTAGTATTAAATATTTTCCATATTAGTTACATTATTAATTAATACTGTATAAACTGTTTTATAGAAAATTAAATAAAATAAAAATTCTATTATTTGCAATCAAACTCTATAATCATTTATATTTACATAGAATTTTCCATAAATCCGTAAAATTTCTGTTTCTTTAGCAATTAAATGTTAAAAACACACTGAAAAAATTAGCACAATGAGCAGAAATAAAAGCTTTAGATCAGTGGTCACCAAAATGGTCAGTACAGACTCTCGGGGATCGATGAGAGTTAGTCCAGTAAGAAAACACCAAGCCCACCCTTCACATTAAAAATAAATTTTAGTTCAATATAAAAATGTCATTGTTTCTTGATTAATTGTAAATATTTTTTAAAATACAATTTATTTATACACTGCTTTATTACTACTATTCAGAAATCTTTTATAAAATAGACTTAAAACTTATTTAATATCAAAACTTTCACTGGAGGTCTCCAAATTTTTATGGCATTATCAAAGGAGTCATTGGGATAAAAAAATTTGTGACCCCTGCTTTAGATTCTTCTTTTCAATTTAAAATAATTTTATTGAAGCACTTTTGACCTTCTGGGTCATCTTCAGCAATTCTTATAAAGTAGAAGGATTGCTGAAGATGACCCAGAGGGTTAAAAGTGCTTCAATAAAATTATTTTAAATTGAAAAAAGAATCTAAAGGTTTTTATTTCTGTATTATCCTGCTCATTGCACTGACTTTTTTCCATGTTTTTTAAAAAATGGAGCAGCGATTATTAATAGTAGTTACAATGTTATTTTTCTGTGTTCTCTTATATGGTGTGTCTCTGAATTACAGAGTCAAAATGATACAGATGGTAGAAGAACCTAAGAGAAGTAATTTGAGATAGGGAACCTATGGCCAGAGATGCTTCCACGAGATCTTGATGTTGCAGGTGATGTGACTCAAACATGGGTACACACAAACTCATGTGGCAACATTTCTATTTTATCAATAAAAACATTTCTATCTTATAAAAACATTTCTATTTTATCAATAATTTATTTCATGAAATGTTAGCATTTATAAACAAGCATCTTTCATGATAAACAGAGAAAGTGAAAAACTCATAATTAAGAATTAGATTGAGAAATGGCCAAACAGCTATTTCAGGGCATGAAATACTTGTTAATGATTTTTTATAACTTTCATATAATTTTTGTAGTTTGATTGAAAAAGTAAAATGTAATTAATTAAAACTTGTTTATTATTAATATACAATAACTTTAAACATGCTGTTGTACATGAAATAAATATTAAAGTTACAAATTTTTATGTTAATATGAACATGAATAAGAGAAGCATACAGCAATAAATCTACAAATTGTTTTATTTTTAATAATCTCAACCTCATAGCAACTGTGCAAAGTAATGACCACTAACTTGACATATGCAGTACAGTAGTACAAGAAATTCTGTAGCATTCTCTCAAAAATTCCAGGTGTCTATTACAGTTGAGACAGCTAGAGTCCTAGCAACCAATTTCTCTCCATTACCACTGGGGTTTTGTAAACCAATGACTTGATATGTCTCCAGAAGGAAAAGTCCAGATGAGTGAGATCCATTGATCATGGTATCCAAGGGATAGAACCAGGGGCAAACTGGCCATAAGAGCATTCTGCCAAATGCCAGAAGGGCTGGTGCTATCGTAACAATATGGGCCAGCAGCCAACGAACCAATTTTTTATGTCACATATCGCACTTTCAATATAATGTATATTTGTTTCAGATTCTTCTTCATTTTTATTCAAATTTATCAATATTTCAGTATTTGAACACAAATAAAGACTTGTACTTCAGATAATTACTGTATATACTTGTGTATAAGCCGAGGTTTTTTTCTCAAAAAAAAATTTCTGAAGTAGGGGGGTTGGTTTATACATGGATCAAAAAAAATCAACTTCTTTTTGGCTGGAGAAATTGAAGTAATAAGTAAATACCACCATAACTTACTGAATGTCTCCTGAAGACCAGGAAGGAACTTTTGCAATAATTAATTTAATACATTATCAGGTAAAATTTTATTTACTCCGAAGCAATCAAGTGCGTCGTGCCACCAACTCCAACCTGCGTCTATATACTGTAATCAGATAAGCGACGCCGCACTGCCGATATGACGTGACACGAAAACTCAAAAATCAATCAAGAATCTTACCTAGGATTCATATTTGAGTGAAAAAATATATTTATTTTTCATTTTTATTAATTAAGAATATTTTAATTGATTCGCTAATAATCGATAAATGCTTATTATATTTAACTCATTGATGATTTAATTAAAATATATTAAAAAGTAACTAAAATAATGTTTAAAATAACGAAAAAATAATAATTATTTAAAATCTGTACTGAAAAATAACTTTAATCTATCAAAAAAGTTCATTGTAAGCAAAATGAAAACTTCGAAATCGCATGCTAACGTCTAGAAATCACGTTGCACACGTCATCCTAATGGTATATGACATTATTGTTAAGATGAGCCACTCATTTTAAAATACAATCAAAAGTTTGAATAACTCAATTCAATTCAACTATAGGGAAAATGAAATTTCGAACGGTCTCTTGGGAGCCATGTGACGTAGACGTAGTCTAATAAAATTTTTATTGTGATAACTTAATATGAAATTTTTTAGAAAAGAAAACAGTTATTCAATAATAAAAATAAAAAGAAAATATTTTTATGTAAATTATAAAAATTTATTACTATTCGTTAACTTGATATTTTCTGAAGCTACCTCATCCTAACAATAATGTTATACACCGACATCAATTTCGCTTTGGAGTAAAAGTTTACTTTACCTGTTGCGATCAAGCGCGTCGCACTGCCGAATCCAACCTGCATTGATATAAGTGCATCAGATAGGCGATGCTGTGCTGCCTGATGCGCTGCGAGGCAGAAATTCTCAACAATAATTCAAGAATCTTATGTAGGTGTGCTGCATTGGAACACTTTAGCTGGATTATTGTTGAGAATTTCTGTGCCGCAGCGCATCAGGCAGCGTGGCGTCACCTATCTGATGCACTTATATCGTATAAATGCAGGTTGGAGTCGGCAGCGCGACGCACTCAATCGCTTCAGATAAAGTAAAATTTTACTTTTTAAACTGATTTATTGATGTCTATATTATAATAATTTATTTTATATGTATATATTTAAAGTTTCAATAAAATATTTATTTTGGCAAATGGCATTAATATATCGGTAACTAAAAATCAAAGATCACATAATTTACCGTTTTCAAATTTTTATCGAATTTTAAGTGCCAAAGTCGGGTCACATAATTTACCGTTTTCAAATTTTTATCGAATTTTAAGTGCTAAAGTCGGGAGGTAGCTTGTACATGAGTTACGTATTTTTACCAATTTCCAAATTCCGAAGTCGGGGGATTGGCTTATACACGAGTATATACGGTATTTTTATTTTGTCATTAAAATTTGTTTTGTAAAAAATGCTATATATTTAATTTATTTAATATATATTACAGATATATCATCGTAAGGACATTAAAATATAAAAATAAAATAAAGACAAGAGTATTGCAAAAAAATTTATAAAAAAAATTATTTAATTTTTTTGAAATACTCCTGTTTTTATTTTTTTTCTATATCATACAGCAAAATGTCTTGGCAACAATATATCCATGCAGCGAATTTTCCTAATGCTAAATGTAACTAGTGGGCTGCTGTCAGGATAATGCCAGAACCAAAAATATGTCCCAGTACCTGGGACATATTTTTGGTTCCGGCATTATCCCGAATTTGGTCGCCCCTGGATAGGACATTCTTTCTCAATCCAATGATGAAGAAATGCATTGTCCAGATGATTGCACACAGTGATATTGAAGTGGGTAGACACACTATTGTATTGTATTACAGCCACATCCTCTTGCAGACATACAAAATATACTTCTTGCAAAAGCTCTGGAAGTACATATAAGATCTACAAGTAAATGTGTCCATTCAAACAGGGAGGCAGGAGATAAGATCCTATCAAATGCTCTTTGATGATGCTAACCCAAATGTTAACAGAGAACTGTTCCTGGTAACTATAGTCCTTTCAACTAAAGAAGAACTTTCAAGGCCAAATTCAATGATTGATGAGTCTTTACAGTTTGAGTTAAGTATCAGCGATATGATATAAATTAGATTGCAATAGAAAATTTATCATCACTTTTGACTTGATATTTGATTTAAAAACATAATAATCAGATTAAAATATTTTAATCTTTACTTTATAAATGTTAAAATTAATTATAATTTAAAAATTTATTTTAAAAATTTTACATTTTATTTCTTTAATTTTTTGATGTTTTATTATACATTTTGCTAATTCTTATCAAATGTTTTAGTCTTAAAAAATACTATTTGTTTAAAATTTGGAAAGAACTGTTAAAATAATCATTAAAAAGACTTTACTAATGGCATGGTCAAGCCAAGGGAGGTGCATCTCCAACAGGTATTGACAATAAATTAACTGGCATGTCTACCATTTCCAGATCATAGTAGTAGTAGTAGTAGTACAATAGGGAGGGGCCTGTTTCAGCCCAAGCACTGCGACCAATAGTAAAACTATTATTTATACAAAATATAAAATTATTTCATTTACTTTATTCATTTGCTTTCAACAATCGAAAATAATTATTGTAGCCTAATATCTATACCAGTGATTCCCAACTTTTTTTTCGGCTCACCTAAGCATCTTTAAAATCCTGATGCCTCCCTGTGACATATAATTTTTATTATTCAAAAAGTGAACTCCATTTTCAATGGAGGAAGCCTAAAAGTCCATTAACTTGGTTTAAACAAGCTTCCAAGGAAGCCAAAAAGGACATTAATTTGGTCTAAACAAGCATCCAAAGAACATGGCATTCATGAAGGAGAAAAATAAAAGAACAAAAGGACAGTTGAAGTACTGAGGAAGAAATCACTAAGAAATAAATGTGAGAAAAACCTATGAAATGAAATGCACTTTGATGATTATAAATTATTTATAATATAAGTATATACATTTATATATAAAGCCCTTTAATAATAATAATTTTGTGCGCATACTAAATACTTTTTTACTTTCTTTTAAGATCGTCAGACTTATCTTAATCAGAATGTACACGGCAGTCAGCTGGTGACAATGGAGAGGTAAGGATTACAAGATAATTTAAACCTTTACCTCCCTCTCATCATTCCTCTCTATTAGCGGGTTCCCCCTCCATTGTCATCAGCTAACCGCCATGTACATTCTAATTTTAATTTTAAAAATGTGTATGTCACAATATATATTTATATACTGTATATCAGGGGTGTCAAACTGGCGGCCCTCGACGTGATTTTTTGTGGCCCTCAATGCTTTTAGCTAAAATAAAAACTAGAACAATATGTATAGCCTTTGCCTACCTAAGACCAGAGGTAGACCTCCGGAAAACATGATGCTGAGCCGCCAACCAGTCCCTGACAACCCGCCCAAAGACATCCGAACCAATACCAGGATATGCTCAGGTCCAAAAAAGGGGCGAGAAGCCCTTCCTCGGCGAGCTTATCAGCGACCTCATTGTCCGAGCAAGAAGCCCCTTCCCTGGCAAGCTTATCAGCAACCTCGTTACCCCCCCAATCCCCTTGTGTCCTGGTACCCAAACCAGTTGTACCCTTCTTGGTGGCCAGTTTCCCAATGAGAAGGCGGCATTCCCATACAAGTTTAGAGACAAAACGGGAATTATCAAGTGCTTTAAGAGCAGCCTGAATTTCCAGATCATTGTCTGATGTTTTGCTTCCTTAAGTTACAATTCTTTTAATTGTCAATGCAAAAACACTAGTAGCATTTCCAGATCATTGACTGATGTTTTGCTTCCTTAAGTTACAATTCTTTTAATTGTCAATGCAAAAACACTAGTAGCAAGTGAAATTTCATTGAAAATGTCATTTTGCATTGATTTCTGCCTTCCAAAGTACATATATATGTTTAAAATAACATTTCTAGCTTGACTACGAAATGTTTCTCCTCATTTACAAACAATTGTAATATCCGCCATTACTGCTAAATACTAAATGACGATGATGCCATTCGTTGTATTTATTTAGTTTTAACTGATTAGAGATTAATAGCATAACCATGAAGTGTAAAGCATTAACTTAGTATTATACTATAATGTTCATTTACTCTTGTGGTGTGTGTAGAAGACCACGGCAAGAACGAAGGTGGCAACGTCAACTCGGGAACGAAGGTGGCAACATCAACTCGAAAACGACCACTTGGTGTTTACTCCTCCATCAAAATGCATACTGGGAACAACATGTTTAAATTTCTTAGGATTTAAGGTAGAAGGAATTGGAGGATTCCCTCCTGAAGGAATTGAACCATTACCTGACCGAGTTCAAGCCATACTGGACTACCCAGAACCAAAGACAATAACACAACTTCGACGTTTTATGGGACTCTTTAATTACTACAGGCGATTTGTATGCCATGCCACACAAATATTAGCACCACTAGTTAGACATTTGAAGGGAATCAAAATCAAGAACAAGAGCACAAAGAATACTGGGACTAAAACAGTAGACTCACTAAACTGGACTCGCAAATCAAGCAAAGCATTTCAGCAAGCAAAGACAACCCTGACAGAAGTGACACTCTTGTATCACCCCAAACCAGGAGCTCCCAACTGAGCGTTTGGGTGGATGCATCCAACCTCGCTGTAGGGGAGCACTAATGCAACTCGACAAGGGGATATGGCAACCTCTCGCCTTTATGTACATGAAACTGAACACAACCCAACAACCCTGGTCAACATACGACCAGGAAATCCTAGCTATATATATGTGTATCAGGAAATTCAGACATATGCTAGAAGGCAGGAATTTCACTATATACACAGACCAGAAACCACTCATATATGCGTTTCAACAAAAGCCAGACAAGTGTTCCCCGAGACAACTCCGCCAATTGGAATTTATATCCCAATTCTCAACAGATATACAGCATGTCAAAGGTAATTACAATATGGTAGCAGATGCCCTGTCACGAATTGAGATCATCATGCCCAGTTGTTATTGAATCGATGCAAATAACAACTGGGATAAAATATTCAGAATTTGCCAAAGCCCAAAAGGAGGATAAAGAGCTACAACAACTATTGAACACAGATACACCCTTAAAATTAGAAGTGCAGTACTTTCCCTTAAAAGACGTTCAGTTGTACTGCGATATGTCTCAAAACAGACCATGCCCATATGTTCCTGCTGCCTTTTGCAAGGCACTTTTTCATAATATACATGGGCTGTCACACCCAGGAATCGCTAGCACAATGGACCTAATTTCAAAGTGATTTGTTGGGCCCAACATGAGGAGATACATTGCAAGTGCCGTAAAAAGCTGCATAAGCTGTCAAAGGTCCAAGGTGACTAAACATACAAAAGCACTATTGAGTACATTCACCTTGCCCTATGCTCGGTTCTCTCATATACATGTTGATTTCATTGGACTGCTTCCACCATCGGAAGGGCAGAGATACTGCATGACTATCATTGATCAGTTTACTCGATGGCCAGAAGTCATTCCCACTAATGAGATAACAGCAGAAACTACCTGCAGAGTCCTAGTGCATAAATGGATATCTAGATTCGAATGTCCAGACACAATAACTACAGATCAAGGGCGGAATTTCGAATCAGCCTTGTTTCGCAACCTCCTAAACACATTAGGAACACATCGCATGAGATGTGCTGCATATAGACTTGTGAGGAAGTTAACAATCAGTATTATACTGATTCCCATAATTAATCAAACATTTTCTTATTTACAGCGCCAGTTTAAAAAGGTAGATATTAAAATACACATAAATTCCTCTTTAAAAACTAAAAAAAATTAAAATTTAAAATAACCTTACTAATAATTACAAACTTACTAACACAATATCACTATTAACACAACTAGCATTACTAAACCATAACTAAAGTACAAATATACTTCTTTAAGATACTAACATCATAGCTAGCCAATAAACTAAACACAACTAACATCTACTAATACACATTAAAAGAAGAATCATCTAATCCGAAAAAATACCTTCACCATCTTCTTCTCCATCATCACTAAGGTCACTTTCCTTTGCTCCTTCTCTTTTTTTCTTCCATTCATATTCAAGTTTATCCTGTTGTTCATCCACAAATTCCCGCTCCTTTTTTCACCAAGTTCCTATAAATTTGTTCAAGTTCAGCATGTTTGTCCATAAGACCACACATCTTCTTACGTGTCTTAGCACCAAAACAAACTTTATACATATGCCCACGTTGTTTACACTTGGTGCAAGTCACTGAGGGGGGGGCAATAAACAGATTTGTGGAAAGTTTCCTTACCACAAACATAACAAATATTATCAATGTCAATTTTCCTGTCCTTCTCCTTCTCCTGTAGTGATAAAAACTTTTTAGCAATCACAGATCTTTTATTCTTCCTCACCTGTTCTTCAGCTTCTTTTATTCTTTTCATAATAATGGGAGTTTCTCTCTTAAGACCTTATTCAAAGCAAGATCTTCAGCTAACCCTTTTAAATATCTTTCTCTATTAATAATTGCTTCCTCAAACATCTGTATATAATATTTTTTCCCCTGATTTTCTTTATTTTCTTGTTGGTCACTCTCTGATTTCTTACTAACCTCAAATCTTTTTTCCCCTGATTTTCTTTATTTTCTTGTTGGTCACTCTCTGATTTCTTACTAACCTCCTGTTTTTCATTATGTTCATCATTTTCACTTTCGCTGTAACAAAATTTTCTAATAACTTTATTAGTAACTATCATATTATCATCTGAAACTTTCTCTTCTTCTTTTTTATCTTTATCCTCCTCTTCCTGCATTTCTACCTCTAATCCCCAATTACATTCTTGGAGCATACTAATAGACTCACTCATTAATAATCTTTTCTCATTAACAGAATTTTCACTATCTTCTCCATCTTTCATTTCTTTAACATCTCTTTTGCATGTTTCCTAGATCTATCTTCTTGAGAATTGGGAGTACTATTAACAGATGAATTATCATTAACAATTATTACCTGTTCTTTCTCTTCTCCTTTATCGACTAATTTTTCCTTCACTTCTATTAACTTTTTTTCTATTTCTTTCCCAACTCCTTCCCATTCTTCCTTATTTACCACATTAATAATATTATTTTTCTCTTTTTCAGGACAGCTTTGAGCCAGATGACCAATACCTCGACATCTATAACATGCAAAACGGGGACAACTGGAACGCAACATTCTTCCTTATTTACCACATTAATAATATTACTTTTCTCTTTTTCAGGACAGCTTCGAGCCAGATGACCAATACCTCGACATCTATAACATGCAAAACGGGGACAACTGGAACGCAAGTGACCAGGTAAGTAGCAATGAAAACAAACTCTCTCAACTCCTTCATAAAAAACCAAAATTCTATTATTATTAATGTTCAAAATATTTGGCAATGTTCTTACCAATTCTATTTCAACCCTTCTAGTGGCAGTCTTTATAAAGGGAAATTTCCTCAAGTTCAAAGAGGTAATTGAAAGTACCTTTCCATATTCTTCTAATTTTTGCTTCAGGAAATCATCACTATATTCCCCTGGCACAGCCTTAAGGAAAACTATCTTCTTATTTGTACTCAATGAGGTAAGGACCAACTTTTCATTATCATACACAACTTCATTATTTAGAATTTGTTTTTTTTATTACTTCAGATTTAAAAGTAAAAATCACTTCATTCCTTTTTGTCAGGTCTACTTGTATAATCTCATTCAGATTTGCCAAATGCCCACCAAAAGCCTCCACCATCTTATCCACATCATAGTCTTCTTTTTTCACCTTGATAGAACGGTTTCTATCTGAAAAACAGGTAAGTAAATTTATACCATCAACTCCCACATCATCTTCCAACAGTTCTTTCACTTCTTTTTTCAGGGTTTTAGACACAGACAGAAGTTCTGCCCAAGACCTAGAAGATCTAGCAGTTGATGGGGAACCTCGGCAATCAGAGGGGCATGCTGTCAGCGGACCCTCTTCACCAACAACAGGAGGCAGAATCTCACCACCAAGTTGAGGAAACTCGTCGGGGTTACACAGGGGGATAGTAACCCGGGCCTGGGAACGAATACACGGTGCATTTAAACCGTGTAGGTCCCCAGACCCCACAGCAGCAGCAGACTCCAGGGCCACACTCCTCCTGAACTGGAACAGGCGAACAGGAACAGCGGACCAACAGCAGGAACCAGGAACACACCAACCACGGACAGCAACAGCTTCACAGATGGCGCCTTTCCCGATCTTTTGTATGTAGGGTTTCCAAATTCCGACATTTTGGAACCTTAGGGAATCGAGAACAGGAAATCGTATTTCCCGAGAATTCTGGAGAATTCCCGAAATAATATTTTATTTAATTTTCGTTGATCATCTTTAATAATAGATAAAACAATAAATGATGATAAACAGAAAAGCAGTAGAGAAGATGGGGCAACCGGGGTTCTTGGCCCAAGTGCAGTCTTTCAGAGAGACACTCCTAAATGCAAAAAGATCAAACAACCTTTTGACCTTTAGCTTCAAGGCCAAAATAAGTAAATAAAATTTCCTAAATGGAGGTCGACCGGAATTTCATGACTATTGCATCTGTTGCCCTGAGTGCTAAATAGGAGTCACTACGGTATCATTTTGTTTAAGTTTCTGTTATATTTTATTACTCTCAAAATATAAATAATGTAATTAACGGAAACTTTATTTAACCATACGTTATAGTACAATGTATTAACATACATCACAATCGTCAGCCGCAAATAAACTGATTGAATGTGGTTGATGGAAACTTTATTTAACCATACGTTATAGTATACAGTGAGTTTTACATATATACAATGTATTAACATACATCACAATCGTCAGCCGCAAATAAACTGATTGAATGTGGTTGTTAATATCGGCCGTTACTTTGTACAAAGCATTCATCGTAAAAAACAGAAACAGTTTGTGTTTACATAGAGAAATATTTATTTTCACAACCCAGGATTTGACTACAATATCATATTAAAGTAAGCTATCTTAGATTTTTTTAGTTAGTTCACTTGAAGATGACTTTATAGTCAAATCATGTGTTGCGAAAATTTTTGTGTGTAAATGCAAACTGTTTTCTGTTCTCCAGAAAAACTTATTGTTATTTATTCATTAAAATAATAATCCAGAAAGTGAGTCAGAGCAGTCGCTTTTTGGTTAGGTTAGGTTAGGTTAATTAGATTACGCCGCCATATCCTCATGGGATATACTGTATCTGGCGGCGGCCACTTGTAGAGCCCATCACAAGCTGGCCAACACCCGTGATGAGGTCAACCGGATGGTTGAAGGATGGGGTTCAGTCAACACCCGTGATGAGGTCAACCAGATGGTTGAAGGATGGGGTTCAACGGGTCGGGCCCGGACCCCTCCTGAAAAACTAGAGGTGTGGGACCCGGATTTGAACCCGGATCTTCCAGGGTGGTAAGCCAAAGCTTTACCACGCGGCCATCCGGCCGGTCGCTTTTTGGATTCTGATAAGTGACCGCTATATCCTCATGGGATATTCTGTATCAGGCGGCAGCAACTTAGAGAGCCCATCATAGGCTGATAACACCTATGATGGGATCAACCGGATGGTTGAAGGATGGGGTTTAACGGGTCGGCCCCGGGCACTTCCTAAAAAATTGGAGATGTAGGACCCGGATTTGAACCCGGATCCTTTAGGGTGTTAAGCACAGCTTTATGACGCAGCCATCCGGCTGACTCTAAACGAAAGAAATCAAACTTCATAAAAGGACCAGAGATCAAATCGGTACGGTTTCGTGATACATATACCTATTTATATGACTCTCTAACACAACTAACTGCCGACTGCTTATTTAATTATGTGTGGTTGGGAATAAATCTAATTCTAAAAATAGTCATTAATATAGCAAAATATAAAACTATATCTTGAAAACGTCATCAATTTGACCATCATGTTTTTGGGAACGTTGACATATAGATTAGATTACTTTCGTTTGGTACTATTACTTCCGGGTTTTACAATCAGTAAAATTATATACTATTGGGACTAAAAAACATCTTGCGCGCAATTCATTTCGCAGTTTTTGTATCTATTACTCTTTTTTCGTCATTTTATTAGTATTAATTTAACTAATGATCAATCTACACATATCTATTGCTGGTTTTGATTAACGTATATTTATCGCGAGCGCATTCACCAATAAAATTGCCTAATTTTTCTAGATAATTATAGATTGGTATCAGAGTTTAAAGGAAATCTCTTACAAAATTTAAAATTGAACGTATTTTGGAATTTCGTTTATATATTTTAGTAATCGATTATGAAAGATGGATAAGTGGAAGTGTGTAGTAGGGCTGATTGACGATCAACTATTCACTTTTCACTTCTGAATGTGTTCCCTGAAGACATTTGATGAAACTATCTACTGAAAAATAGCTGCGTAGATTAGAAATAGAAGACAGTTTTATATTCTTAAGCACAAAATAGCGAGACGTCACAAACATCTTTGATTTAAATAACATACAGATACATAAAAATAGAAGACGCTTGTACAATTTATTAATTTTTGTATTATTTTACATAATATATGTCCTTAAATATTAAATTATACATAATATTCTTCTGAAAAGCAACGTTATACTTGACTTAAATCACCAGAAACCACAGTCCAAGCGGACACATCGCGCCATCTATCGTATAAGTTGTAAAGTTTTGCCGATATTTGAATTTTTTAATTTTCATTTAAACGGATAATTTAAAAATATATTTAATAGTCTCAAACTGTAAGTGAAAATCATAGAAACTCATATCAAAAATATTTATAAAATTTCGTTGCATAATCTTCCAGATATTTCAGTGTAAAGTTATACGTGACACCAATGAGATTAAACAAATAAATACAGATTGTCGATGATATTTAATATATCTGAAACCTGATATTTTAAATATCGTATTTGTTATATAGTAGTTCTTAATCATTTCGTAGTCGTGGAACATTTTTAACATATAAAATAAAAATTTCTGAAGGACATCAAAATCAATTAAGTTAATATAAGCCATCACAATATTAAACACTGAGAAATTTTTTATTTTCTAACAAATTGTTTTATTCTTTCTAAAATATTAAATAAATTAAATATTTGCATAATATTGAATTTTTTTTTATTTGTACTTCATTGACAAATAATTCATTACTCGAAATGCATTAATTTATAATACCGAGAACTGTCACGAAATTAAAAAAAAAATAAAAAATGATAACATCTACACAAATATTTGCCTAAGACCTAACAATAGTAACATAATATTGAATTTTTTTATTTGTACTTCATTGACAAATAATTCATTACCCGAAATGCATTAATTTATAATATCGAGAACCGTCACGAAATTAAAAAAAAATAAAAAATGATAACATCTACACAAATATTTGCCTAAGACCTAACAATAGTAAAGTAATTAGTGTTTGAAATTTGTGTCAAATACAAAGAAGATTTATTTCAACAATTTTTACAATGGTTAAAGGAACAGAATAATTTGTATAGTGTGTGTTTATTTGTTAACCCGCCTGTAAAAAAAATTTAATGATAATTTCATTAAAACTTGTATTTTCATTAATAATTGGAAAATCACATGTTAATGACTTATCAATGACTTGGTTAAATATGATTTTGGTAGTATATTAATATTTTAAAAATTATTTAAGACTGAATTTATAAATAGGATGATTCAGAAGGTTGCGGGAAAATTGAAGAAGTATGTAGAGGAGGCAATTCTAAACAAAGTTATTGGTTGTCAGTTTTTGATTTGGGGTTTTGTTAAAAAGTTGTAGCACCTTAAAGTTTTGTGAAGTTACGTCATTCTCTCTACGTGTTGAACTTGGGTAAAATGCCGAAAGTAAGCCAAGCCGCAATTTATTTTTAGACCGGTTTTACTACTGACAGTCTCATTATAGATCAATGAAATACTCTTAGAGTTGGCAACATTTAATATGCAAAGATTACATCAGCACGAATACAATCGTACGGCGCCTACGCACAATTTTATAAAAGTGGTTCGAACTGCCGACCACTATATTCAATGTAAACATACCATCGTCGAACGAAACTCTGAGGTATTCTCTCAAAAATCTCCGGCATTCCACGTACCGATGCTATGCACTATGATGTCAGATGCTATGCACCACACACATCAGATACATCACAAAACTTTCAGGTGCTATCTCTTTTTAAGTCCGGCATTCCACGTACCGATGCTATGCACCACACACATCAGATACATCACAAAACTTTCAGGTGCTATCTCTTTTTAACGGAGCCCCAAATAAAAAAATGATCCTAAGAACTTTTGCTTATAATTGCCTCCTCTACATCCTCCTTCAATTTTTTCCTAACCTTTTCAAACACCCTGTATCAGCTGCATATTTTTAACAATGTTTATTCCAATAATTTTATAAATAATTGTATTTGCAAAAGATTTGTTTTTTTTTTAAATTCGAAGAGAATATGATATTTTTCTATAGAATTTTGCTTGATCAGTAATTACACAGACGGTGAGAAAATTTATTTGAAAATGAATAAAGCGAAAGCATGATAATATCAATATGACTATTAGGCTTTCGCTTAAACCTATTTGCAGCCTATATTATAATCTATTTGCATATTATGCAAATAGATTAATTGGAAATAACTAATATGTATCATAAAATAATCTGTATATAAAGAGTAAAGTGTCTTGTTATCATGGAAATTTCTTCATCTTATAATTCATCATCCTCATTGCTATGTACAAATATAAGAAAAAATTAAGAAATATTTTAATTCCTTTATTTTATTCATTTTAATTGTTCATCATCCTCATATCCTCATTGCTATATACAAATATAAGAAAAAATTAAGAAATATTTTAATTCCTTTATTTTATTCATTTTAATTAAACTAAAACTAATTTTATATAATTAAATTATCTAAAATCTCTTAAATAGACTATTGACACGTTCAATTAAAAATTTATTCAGAGAAAAAAATATGATTTCAATATTTTAAATAAAACATGATTTATAAAAATGAAAAATACAGCAAATGAATCATTAAAAATTGTGAAAATACATTCACACGATAAAAAAAAAACTTCATAGTAAACGATGCATAACACAAATATTTGAATATTTGATGTATGCTAGTTGTTAAAAATTTGTAATTTAGGATTTAATTTTATTCCATCATTGTTGGCATGTTGATTGCAGTAGGTTTATTACTTGCAGCATTAATATATAACTTTAAAAAATGAAAGATGCAAATTCTCTTTAGGATATGTCTCTAAAACACAAGTATACACAATCGGATATTGTGCTCTTCATTCCTTGAAGAACCATTCATCATGAAATGAAAATGAAAGATGCAAATTCTGTTTAGGATATGTCTCTAAAACAATGGAAGAAAACTGAGTTAAAATTACTCATCCTTGTTTTCTACTCATTATCTTTAAAAGGAAAAACAGTATTTTCAATTATTGCACAACAAGTATACACAATCGGATATTGTGCTCTTCATTCCTTGAAGAACCATTCATCATGAAATTTCACTGAAGAGAAAAATAAAATGGAAATAATCTCCAGAAACAAATATATTATATAAAATTGAACATAATCGATTAAATGGATATCAAATCATTTTATTCTCATGTATATATTGTATGTTATGATATAAAAAGCAATTTTCTTAAATGATGGCTTTAGAAAATCAATGCTTCTCAGAAACAAACAAATTTAATACATATAAGTGGGTGGCCAAATTATTATACTCAACAAAATTTATATAAATATATTAGCTTTGTTTTACAAACAGATATACATCGTCAAGGATTAAGTTCTCATAAAATTAATATCGTCATTAGAAATATTAGAGCACATCACTGGATTGTCTCAGTGTGAATTCTCTGCTGTATAAATTCTCATCTTCCTATTAATTTTGGGGATGTCAGAAATGTTTGCTAAGAGTAGGTATTCGTGAGGTGAAACTGCTTTTTGTTATATTCGAATATAATAATGCAATTCGATGAATTTTCGCAAAAAGGCATTAGAATCATTTATATTAATTTATATTACGATTCAGATTTTCGTTGAAATTGTTAGAGCACATCACTGGATTGTCTCAGTGTGATTTCTCTGCTGTATAAATTCTCATCTTCCTATTAATTTTGGGGATATCAGAAATGTTTGCTAAGAGTAGGTATTCGTGAGGTGAAACTGCTTGTTGTTATATTCGAATATAATAATGCAATTCGATGAATTTTCGTAAAAAGGCATTAGAATCATTTATATTAATTTATATTACGATTCAGATTTTCGTTGAAATTTATGATGCATCACTTTATATCTCTAGATTGTTGTGCTAGACTTTAATAATTTTTTCTATCAGTTCCCTTTAATTTTCGTTGAAATTATTATATCATATCTCTGAATAGAAATCCAGATTCAATCATTTATAATTTAAATATGATGGGAATAATTACAGGAAATCCACGAGAAGTGTAGCTTCGTACTTAAGAAGGATTACTTTTATGTAACGACCGGGCCTAATCCCGGACCCTCCAGAAAAGTGGAAGTGAGAGACTCGGAATTGAATCCACTACCTCAAAAATGATTATCGATTATTTTACCAAGCGATTTATATGCTTATTATTGAATATAACTATTTTTACTGTTACGTCATTATGACACACTAATATTGTATAACATACGCTCCTATAAGCGTAGGATTTGGCTGAACGATTGTGAGATCGATCGGGGACTATAATGACATGCGTTAGAGTCCTAACATCTGTCATTATAGTCAAATCAACACAAAGATTACATTAATCGAAGAACAACTTCCTTTATTTAGAGAGAGATCTCGATCACAATAAATGTGAATGATGATCTTGCAATGAGATGAGAAATACCTGAAATGGAAGGTTTTTAGTTCTCCGGGAAACACAATCGGAAGATACAGATTCAGCAGAGGCTGTCAAAGTAATCACTGTTCAAAGATTTATAGTCTTTAGTCTCTCTTACATAGTCTTTAGTTCGTAAACTGAAATTGCAGGCATACACAGAGGAGAATTCTCGAAGATGCGACTGTAGACTATACTCGGGATGTCGAAAGTACGAGATTTCCAAAGACCGAACAGGAAAATCTTGTATACGAGTAAAGATGGCTTATTAACCTCACAAAAAATCGACGGTTTAAAGTCGAAGAAGATAAAGAAAATTGTTGTAGCACCAGTGAACTACTAGGCAGGAACGGACGAAATAATAGAGCGGCGGCAGTGAACGAGCAGATTTGGAAATCGTGGAATAAGCGAATTCCGATCTCGTCAGAGAAACGAACTCGGGCGGTCGTGGAAAAAGCCTTGATCGGAGGCGCATCGGCTCCTAAATATCCGTGACCCTTTTTGACCCTTATTCCCGGGCTGAGAACCAAGATGTTTATTTCTCGAACATTAGCCGAGCCAGGTGTCCGATTCGCGACTATTTGGCGGACACCTTATATAAACATTCTAAGCGATTTATTGTTATTGTGGACGAAGTTCGCGAGCTTATCGAAATACCATCTATAATGTGGTCGTATTTCTTCGGAGTTGTTTGACAGAACTCCTTTTTTTATTCTATTCGTTTGACCTGTATTTGACCAACGGAGGATAAATTACGTATAATTCGAATTCCTATTCCCCACAGGATCTACCTACGTAACTCGGGGATGTGTGTCTCGTTAAAATTCAATAAATTCTCTACTCTCAACATTTCCCTATTTCAAGAGATAACAATGAATTTATTCAAGAATTTGAATATTGAAAGCAAAATTATATGTTTAATATATATTTATTATTTAGAAAAATATGGTTATTACACATTATAAGAGCACTTTAACTAAATACACTGACGGAAAAAAAAATCCCAACACCAAGAAAAAATTATTGTAGAGTAATGAAATTTGGACAATGCATTTAATTCTGTCTACTAATAATATGTTACAAAAAAATATTCTTCTATTCTAATTATTCGAATCTAAATATATGCAAAATGTTTATTAGTGATAAGTACTTCTACATAAATTATTTATTAAACAAAATTTAATTTATTTTTATTTGAATATAAAATATTGAATCGTTTATTTCTGATAAATATCTTCGATTGTTTAAAACTCCAAAAGCAATTATCATTGCACATATTTTTTATTAATTAATATTAATTCGATGCGTGACATGCACAATTAAAAATGGTGAATGAAAATGTGAATTTAAAGAAAAATACATTTCTTCAGATATTATGGAAACGATCGTAAAGCAAAGTGATCGTATATAATTATCCATTTAAAAAGGTGCAAATATTCAAAATTTGAATATGTTCATCTTGATTTAGAGTGCTGGATTTCTTTGCAATTCTCTGGGATGAAATGCAAGAATTTATAGTGCAAGGTTTTAATTCTATAAACGTCTTACGAAAGATGATAATCTTAATTATTGACCAATTTTGCATTTCGTATAAAGCTCCATATATAAATTTTTGAAATTATCGATGCCTTATTTTAATTAAAAATTTTTGATCATCAAGTTGAAACTATCAGTGTCATTTGTAGTGATACATGCCTGGTTATCTTCCATATCATTTAGTTTCTTCAAAGAACCAAAGAAAGAAAGAGTTGCTTCGATAACCTGAGAATTAGAGACCATAAAATAAGTTATATTTTATCAATATCTTGTAAAAATAAGTTAAATTATTCAAAGCGTAATATAAATGATAATTAATTACTCTGAAAGAGAATCGTTTAGTAATTATGAAATCCAATATCTGTATTCCTACAGTATTTCCTGTGATCCTAGTCTGCAAAATTCAATAACTGTTATATAGAATAATATTTATGTGAAATTATGTTATTAATTTTATAAAGTAATGTTTATGTTCGAAAATAAAGCTTTACTCACTCTCATTCTATTGGGAAAATCCAAATTTAATGAATCGAGATTTCTTGTTTCTCTCATACAGTTTCTAGTCTATTATAAAATGAAACGTTTACTCATTGCCTGAAACTCATAACAAAATAAGGAAAAACTTTAAAGATCACATTTAACAATTAATTAATAAAAAATACTTACTGATGTAGATACTGAGGTAGCAGTTAGAGATAGTAAGACGAGGCTCACAGTTGATACAATTAATGATGTATAATATATGAACTTTCCTTCAGCTGTTGTGTGTATGATAATGATAGCATCAATGGCTATAAATCCAATGATAAATATATAATTAATAGATTGAATAGAACTTCCAATATCATTAAACTGCTCCACTTCTAGAACGACATTTTTATATTTTTCTTGGCATTTCTTCACGATATTATCAGATAGATCTTTCTTTTGGAAGAGGAAAACTATTTTCTCGAATAATGCCTCGAAGCTATAATGCAGCAACATTAAGAGTGTTGCTGCTGTTGGAATAAATAATAATAGTACAGAGAGCAATATCAAACTAACAATAATGAAGCTAGAACAGAAAATAGCCAAATAAGGTCCACTATCTTTTGCCATGAGCGAATAACGTTTTGTTATTACGAATATAGAGAAAATAATGTTTAAAGCGAAAGCAAAACAAAAGTAGCCCCTTATAAAATACATTTGAATCTTGTTTAACTTATCCATCATCTTACCATTGGTGTCATGATGATGACAATAGAACTGAACACGTTTGTATTTTAAATTTATAAAAAAAATATTTAATAAAAGAGAGAAAATGTAAATGGAAAACATATAGAATAAGTAAATTCCAGGATGACCTGTAGATTTATATATGTAGCCTGAACAGAAAGGCAATGTTTGTTCTTCGGGCAATATTGAGATAATTATCAACCAAGAAAGCAATATAAAAATCATAATGAATGATAACAATAAGTTATACGGAACATTGTCTTCAATTATGTGATTGGAATCATGGTAACATGTGATATGGATTATGTTATCTAATTTATCAAAAATTTTCTGGGTTTGTTTTAACGATTTTTGGATACAAATTGTTTTATCGTCGCAGTTAAATTCGTTGGGAATAGTAACTGAGTTATTTTCTCTATTTTTACTCGTGAAGAACAGCATTTTTATTACGAATATTTATGCATCTATCTGAACTGGTGATATATCATTCAAATACAGCATGCCAGTCTGGAAAAAAGTTCAACAAAATTTTTAATAATATACTCTATACGAACACATCATTACTAAAACAAATTCTAATCTTAGAAGTTTTTTATATTATTATGCCATAATTAATTATAAAAAGTATTATTGCAGTAAAAGAAAATTATAAATTATTGTACGAAATTTCAACTGTATCAAGATACCAATATTAAAATTGCATTTATAAACTCTCACAATGATCATGGAATTAATTCGATTGTTGGCTTTCATAAATAATTAATTATGCAATAAATATTCGATAGCAAAACAAAAAAACTCTTTACTCGAAGATAATTGATAAGTGATATAAAATAACACAAGTTATGCGGATGAAGTTTATTATTGTTTAAATTGGCTTTCAAAAAAATCGTTTCATATGCTTCAATCCCTTTTCCCTTATATGAATATCGTAAAAAATAATCCTCAACTTTCGACGATAGTTGGAAAAATCAGAAGTCGAAAAAATGTCTAAAATTTATGAATTTCTTACTTTTAATGTTTACTAGGACAGTGCATATTATATTAATAAACATAAAAAACACAAAACTATAAGAAACAAACACAAAAAAGAAAGCTTTACATATATCTTATCATTGAGTTTGGGACTCCAATCCATTGAATTGATCTATGACAGAGGTAACGGATTTCATCATCGTAAGTACGAATGGTCATAAGCTAGGATTTCCTGTATAATAGGACTTTAAAAATATTTGAATATTTCCTGAAGAATATCAGCAGAACAATATTATCAATGCAAGGTCTTCAGTTGACTTTTACTTTAACAGATATATAAGTCGGAGTGAGGTAAGTGCAAAGAGGTTTTTGCAAAATTGGAATTTAATCGCAAGTATTTTTAATCAATCGTATAAATATTTAACAGTTTCGTTAAAAATTGTATTGTGCAGCTACAACCGTACACTTCATCCTTGAAAACTTTAAATTTGCTACAAAATGTCAGCTACTCTGCACTTAAGCCGAAACGGGATAAGAGTGTACGTGCAAATTAAAAAAGCTTTGAAGTGTAGTCACGGACGATAATTTGCAAAAGCAGAATTATGAATAAATCTACATAAAACGCGTTTTATCGCATAAAGATAGGTCCCGTTTTAGAGTTATCCTTTGTTAAAGAAACAAGGATTGAACTTTGAAATGTGACAGGCGGCATAGTGAAAATAAAAAAAATATATATAAAGTGATATAAGTACACAGATTGTTTAATAACAACTTGTGTACTTATATTACTTTATATTTTTGTTTTATTTCACTATATCCACTCTCATATTACAGTCAATCGGGTGAACTTTGGACCATTTTTTAGCTTTTTTTTCAAAATTTCACCATCTAAATACAATTGAAAAGAATTCATATATGAACCGTTGGAATTTATATTCATTGAAATTATGCCTTTTATATATATTATAAAGGGAATTTGTATTATTTAGCAATGGCAAGCAATTTTATAGTGGTCCAAAGTTATCTTTAGAATTGGGTAACTTTGGACCACCTGGAACCCATAAAAATTAATTGTAATTTATTTATTTCTTCAAATTTGAAGTCTAGGACAATTGTGAACCACATTTAGAATCTAACAAAAATGATTTATGAGAAAAAAATTACTTAGCTAGTTGTATCCGTAATTTTTTTAATACCGGTATACTAACTTGGGTACATTTTTGTTACTATTAAAAAATTAATTTCATTATAATAACTTTATTTAATCTATTTTTACTATCAAAAAAGTTTCTTCATGGTGTTTGTGACTGAAAGCATTATTTTTGCCTACTTGAAGAATCAAACTTAGATATAAAATAAACTAAATTAAAATATCATGTAACAAATAAGAATTAAGATAATGTAAATAAGAAATATTTTATGTATTATATTAATATAGTAAAATATTTTTGTAAGAACATCTGCAAGAATCTGCTCCCACATCATCTGCTAACCCGAGGTGACGCTACATAAATAAACAAGAAGGGGAAAGAGAGGGAGTTAGGCGGGAACTCCGGGATAGAAGGAAGTTAGTTTTAGAAGTGACTGGACGCAGTGGATTTCCCTGTGTCTTTTACTAAAACCACAATATATATATATAATTGTTACAATGGCGCAGTCGACAGTTCTAACTAAGTTTATGATTACAAAAGATCCTGATTTGAAAATTATCAAGTGCCAAATTGGAGATAAGACATATGACATTAGGCCGGAATACCAATCGCTGGACTACCATGAAGACATTAACAGTTCTAATGAAGTCAAGCAGGCTTGTAAAGAAATGGTACGTAGGAGAACTATTACTTTACATTTAAATGAGGATCAAATATTCAATTATGTCCATTTCTTGACCGTGCCGGTTGAATTGGCTTCGCCTGGCCCTTCAAACGTAAACGTGGTCACAAAGGAAAAAATGAAAATTGATTCATTTGATGACAAGCAAGATCCAGAGTCCTGGATTAAATATTTTGAAAAAGCTTGTCTGATCAACGGTGTGGCAAACGATAGTGAAAAGATAATCACGCTAAGATCACACTTAAGCCAGAATGGTATTCGATGGTTTAATAGCCAGTTACTATTAAATGATGATTTTACTTGGACCAAGTGGAAAGATTCCTTTCTAAAAGAATTTAAAATCGACCGGATCAAAGAAGCTAAGCTTGCAATGCGATGGGAATATCGAGGTGGTACTTGGAATGATTATTTTTATAAAAAACAGCAATTAATTGATCATGGTTTTCCAGGCCTTCCCTTGCCTCATTTTATTACGATGATGATCTCAGGAATACCTAACCAACTATGCCACTTACTTAATCCTGGTAATATGAAGAGTAGAGAAGATTTGAAGATGGCCATTTCCGGACTTCCTTATTTATCGGAGAATGGTGGGATGATTGCTGAGAAGAAGAAGATTAACCAAAAACAATCTTTTGTTGCTAGTGAGTTTGATACAATAAAAGATAAGTCAACTTATTTGTTTGCCTCCTTCTCATTTTCTTTGCCTACTGTAAAAATTAGAGTTAATCATACAGAACTCATAGGCTTGCTAGATACAGGTTCATCTGTTGATCTAATAAATTTAAAAGCAGCACAGAAGCTGAACCTTAAGTTGAAAGAGATGCCTACTACTAAAATAAAAGGTATTGCAGGAGAAATATATTTAAATAAATATGCAAATTTAACATTAACAAAAAACAAATTAATATATGAAACCGAAGTAATGGTGATTAAAAATATACCTTACGATCTCATTCTCGGATGGAAAACGCTTAAAAACCTCAAGATTATTAACTATCTAGAGGTCGATGAATTATATGCCACAGATGGTCTGGGAATAAATTTGCATTCTCGTTTTATTGCTGTTCAAGAGAACTTTTGGTCCTTGGATCATCTAAAAACTATTTTTCCAGGAATTTTAAAACAGAATATGTCTAGGACTCCCACATATAGCGTTGATTTTAAATTAAAAGATCATCATAAGTTAGTGCAGAAACGACCGTATAATCTATCTGCATATAGGAGAAATTGGCTTAGAACGAAAATAAATGATATGCTAAAAGATGGAGTTATTAGTGAATCCTCATCTGAGTATGCAACTCCTTCCATTGTAATTCCTAAAGGTGATAATGATTTTAGACTAGTTCATGATTATCAACTGATCAATCAGGAAACAACTCTTGACCCGTTTCCATTTCCACGTATTGATAATATAGTAGATGGATTCGGAGGCTGTAAAGTATTTACAAAAATAGACTTGAAAGATGGATTCTGGCAAGTCGGGTTAACTCCGCAAACTAGAAAATTTACTGCTTTTGTGACCCCAGATGGTCATTATGAATACAATCGCTTACCTCAAGGATGGAAAAACAGCCCTAGTGTTTTTCAACGATTCATGTCAAAAGTCCTTAATGAGGTAATAGGTCCTCGAGTGGTTGTCTATATCGACGATATCTGCATTGGAGGAAAATCCTATGATGAATGTAAAGAGTTAACTTTGAAAGTTCTTCGAATTCTTAGTGAAAAAGGATTAAATATCAACTATAAAAAATGCGAGTTTTGTGTTCCCCAAGTGAAATTACTTGGTAGAGTCATTGATGGAGAAACTAAAAGAATGAAAGAAGAAGTGATTGAAAAAGTGCGCAATATTAAAAAACCTACTGACTTGAAATCTTTACAGTGTTTTCTTGGTCTTACAAATCACTTTAGAGCTTTTATCAAAGACTATGCAAAAATGGCTCGTCCGTTAGAGTCATTGAAGAAGAAAGATGTCCCTTTCATATGGTCTCAAGACTGTCAACAAAGTTTTGAAAAATTAGTGGAGCGTATTACGTCCGCACCTATCCTCTCTGTACCCAATGATTTACTTCCATATGAACTGGCAACGGATGCTTCATACTATGGCTCTGGTTCAATTCTATATCAAAGAGACACATCTAAACCAAAACCTCAACAGTTAAAAGTCATTAGCTATCAGTCATACACCTTTTCTAGATCTGAATGCAACTACTCAGTTACAGAAAAGGAATGTCTCGCGGTTGTAAAGGCCATCAAACATTTTCGTACCTATTTAGAAGGAAAAAAATTTAGAAGGAAAAAAATTCAAAATTATAATTATTATAACAGATCACCGGGCACTAACTCAATTGTTAACTTGTGGGGAACTACGGGATCGTCTGGCAAGATGGCAGTTATACATGAGAAGTTTTGACTTTGAGATTACATATCGTAAAGGTGCTAATATGGGTGATGCCGATGCTTTATCCCGACTGTGTATAGACTGCCCGGAGTCGGTCCACTGTTGTTTTTGGTCGAGAGATATAATGTCCATGCTTAAGACTGCTCCTGATGGCAGATATTTAGTGAATCCTTTGGATGTGGAGGTCAAGCGTGCCATAATGTTTTTTTATCATGATGACCCACTTTCAGGAGGGCATGGGGGTTTCTGGCAAACCTTTTACAAAATACGCCAAAGGTTTCAGTGGAAGTCTATGAAAAGAGATGTATCAAACTATGTCAAGAGTTGTCATGAATGTCAAATTGGAAAATTTAAATATCGAGGTAAACCGCATTTCATGAATCTCCCTATTCAGGCTGAAACTCCTTTTGAAAAAATACACCTAGACTTTGCAGAACTCAAAAAAAGATCTGATACTAATCGAACTACTCAGTCCTTCTTGATCATCGTTGATGAAGCCACGAGATTTGTTTGGGGAAAATCTATGAAGCAGTCAACAAAGGCAGTCATTGATTATTTTGAAAAATGGGAACATACTGATAAAATTAAATCTATAATCACTGATAGGGGACGCAGTTTCATTTCTAAGGAGTTTGAATTATGGGCTCTCTCTAAAAATATAATTCTTAAAACTACCAGCCCCTATCACCCTCAAGCAAATGGATTAGCTGAAAGAACTATCCGAGATATAAAGATGTACAGCTCCGGCCAAAATGTTTGTCACTTTCAACTAGGCGCTGGAAACCGGAAATCATCAACTGCTAGATCTTCTAGGTCTTGGGCAGAACTGTCTGTGTCTAAAACCCAGCAAAAAGAAGCGAAAGAACTGTTGGAAGATGATTGTGGGAGTTGATGGTATACTGTAAATTTACTTACCTGTTTTTCAGATAGAAACCGTTCTATCAAGGTGAAAAAAGAAGACTATGATGTGGATAAGATGGTGGAGGCTTTTGGTGGGCATTTGGCAAATCTGAATGAGATTATACAAGTAGACCTGACAAAAAGAATGAAGTGATTTTTACTTTTAAATCTGAAGTAATAAAAAAAAACAAATTCTAAATAATGAAGTTGTGTATGATAATGAAAAGTTGGTCCTTACCTCATTGAGTACAAATAAGAAGATAGTTTTCCTTAAGGCTGTGCCAGGGGAATATAGTGATGATTTCCTGAAGCAAAAATTAGAAGAATATGGAAAGGTACTTTCAATTACCTCTTTGAACTTGAGGAAATTTCCCTTTATAAAGACTGCCACTAGAAGGGTTGAAATAGAATTGGTAAGAACATTGCCAAATATTTTGAACATTAATAATAATAGAATTTTGGTTTTTTATGAAGGAGTTGAGAGAGTTTGTTTTCATTGCTACCTGGTCACTTGCGTTCCAGTTGTCCCCGTTTTGCATGTTATAGATGTCGAGGTATTGGTCATCTGGCTCAAAGCTGTCCTGAAAAAGAGAAAAATAATATTATTAATGTGGTAAATAAGGAAGAATGGGAAGGAGTTGGGAAAGAAATAGAAAAAAAGTTAATAGAAGTGAAGGAAAAATTAGTCGATAAAGGAGAAGAGAAAGAACAGGTAATAATTGTTAATGACAATTCATCTGTTAATAGTACTCCCAATTCTCAAGAAGATAGATCTAGGAAAACATGCGAAAGAGATGTTAAAGAAATGAAAGATGGAGAAGATAGTGAAAATTCTGTTAATGAGAAAAGATTATTAATGAGTGAGTCTATTAGTATGCTCCAAGAATGTAATTGGGGATTAGAGGTAGAAATGCAGGAAGAGGAGGATAAAGATAAAAAAGAAGAAGAGAAAGTTTCAGATGATAATATGATAGTTACTAATAAAGTTATTAGAAAATTTTGTTACAGCGAAAGTGCAAATGATGAACATAATGAAAAACAGGAGGTTAGTAAGAAATCAGAGAGTGACCAACAAGAAAATAAAGAAAATCAGGGGAAAAAAGATTTTATACAGATGTTTGAGGAAGCAATTATTAATAGAGAAAGATATTTAAAAGGGTTAGCTGAAGATCTTGCTTTGAATAAGGTCTTAAGAGAGAAACTCCCATTATTATGAAAAGAATAAAAGAAGCTGAAGAACAGGTGAGGAAGAATAAAAGATCTGTGATTGCTAAAAAGTTTTTATCACTACAGGAGAAGGAGAAGGACAGGAAAATTGACATTGATAATATTTGTTATGTTTGTGGTAAGGAAACTTTCCACAAATCTGTTTATTGCCCCACAGTGACTTGCACCAAGTGTAAACAACGTGGGCATATGTATAAAGTTTGTTTTGGTGCTAAGACACGTAAGAAGATGTGTGGTCTTATGGACAAACATGCTGAACTTGAACAAATTTATAGGAACTTGGTGAAAAAAGGAGCGGGAATTTGTGGATGAACAACAGGATAAACTTGAATATGAATGGAAGAAAAAAAGAGAAGGAGCAAAGGAAAGTGACCTTAGTGATGATGGAGAAGAAGATGGTGAAGGTATTTTTTCGGATTAGATGATTCTTCTTTTAATGTGTATTAGTAGATGTTAGTTGTGTTTAGTTTATTGGCTAGCGATGATGTCAGTATCTTAAAGAAGTATATTTGTACTTTAGTTATGGTTTAGTAATGCTAGTTGTGTTAATAGTGATATTGTGTTAGTAAGTTTGTAATTATTAGTAAGGTTATTTTAAATTTTAATTTTTTTTAGTTTTTAAAGAGGAATTTATGTGTATTTTAATATCTACCTTTTTAAACTGGCGCTGTAAATAAGAAAATGTTTGATTAATTATGGGAATCAGTATAATACTGATTTGTGGAATTCCGGGCGAAATCGGAAATGCGGAATTGACAGGTCTTACGACCTACAAGCGGTCCAGGTTTGACGCGTGAGTAAGGATGACTGTCTGAGGCGTCTCAACGAGAAATGGAGAACAACATTGAATGTAAATTCAACAGCTTCTTTTATTCAACATATATAAATAAACATGAGAGAGAATTAGAGTTTGCATTTGTTTTACCGACAAAGATTGGGAGAGAGATACCTGTGACTCGGGTGACTTTTTTCGTTAATATGGAAGGCACAACAAATAGTCTTTAGTCTCTTAATTGACAGTCTCTAGTCCAGGTTACTTAATACAATCTATCTTCTGGATAATAATGCGGACACACACCACCTGTTGATCTTATGTTTCAGCGGTCGGTGACGGGAGGACCTTGTCAACTTGATGTTTCGGTGGGCCGACCTTCGTTGAGAAACCGTTAAGACAAGCAAACCAAAGCTTCGTAAGACTGGAATCGAAGCTGTTGTGAGACTAGAACTAAAACTGTCGTAAGACTGGAATCCAAAAGCTGTCGTATGACTGGAACCCAAAAGCTAGATGTCTCGACTGAACCAAAGCAAGGACCTTTGTCCAGCCTCGCTCTTATATAGTGCTGCCCTCTTCTCACCTTTCTCCCGGGCTGGCTGTTATTGTATCTTACACAATCGATCTGAGATCGAGTTACATTCTTTGTAGATATTCGTATAAACAATCGTAAAATGGACGGTAAGATAAACTAACACGTTCAAAGGATGGTAAGATAAACTAACACGTCCTGTTTCCCAATCTATCAGAATTCACTCAATTGCGTCATTAAATTTTATACTTCGATTCGAATCCCGACAATAAAGGGGGGAGTTTTCCGACCCCACAGATTTATAATTTACCTACCTGTATATTGTTCTATCCATAGTAGTTTAAACCTGTAAAATAAAAAGATTAATATATGTAAATAAGATAAAAATTAATTTTGTAAAAAGAAAAATTATTATTTACCTGTAATTTCTATATCTGTAAAGTAAAAAGAAAATAGTTAAAAATGTTTGTTCTGTAAAAAGAAATAGCTAATATAAAATTTGTATATTTTCTGTATTTTACTATTGAGTTTTATATATATTTGAGAAATGTTTGTTCTGTAAAAAGAAATACAGTAGCTAATATAAAATTTGTATATTTTCTGTATTTTACTATTGAGTTTTATATATATTTGTTTTCCTCTTTGAAGACTTATAGTGTGGTGGGTTTTTTTGTAACTTTTCCCACTACACTATACTTTGTATTTGCTTTTCTTGGATTAATAAAACTTTTTGAAATGTATATATTTGTATCATAATTATTTGCATAGTTGTAGAACGATGATTCATAATTGTAATGATAGCCTGTACAAATGTACATTATAATAAATGTTATGATTTATTACAGTACTTTAGAATGAATATATAAAAATAAAAATAAGATAATATTTAAGATAAAAAATAATGAATTGTTTGAATTGCATTATTTACAACAGTTCATTATTTATTTTACATAATTTCAAATGATAAATAACATAATTATTTATCATTTGAAATTATTTAAAATAAATACAGTTAAATCGCATTTTTACTAACTTCCAACTTACGAATTACACATTTTTACGAACTATTTAGTTAATCCCAAAATGTCCCTAATGCTAATTAATGCCATTCCCAATTACGAACTTTTTTGGGGTCAGTACGAGTTCGTAAAATCGAGAGTCTACCGTAAAAGGAAAAATTATTTGACGATTCAAATAACCAGTTACATAATTATTTAAAAATAATTGACAGTCAAATAAGATAAAATAGTTTTTTTAATTAATAAAAATGTATGTATTTGTATGTATGTATGTATTTGTATGTATGTTTGTATTTATATAATGCACAGATCTGGTTGTTCCTATAGGATTAAATGACTACACGTTGAGGCATTCTATTAAATATCCCTATCGAATTTTTTGAGAATCTGATAATTACTTTAAAAATTATTAATGGGGGACACACAGATAGCAATTGTCCCAATCTTATAAGTCTCCATTTCCTTCAAAAATTAGGTTAAAAATAAAATAAATACAGTCAAACCTCTTTAAGCCGTCCCTCTATAAACCGCCACCCTCGTTATTTGCCTGATGAAAGCCAATAACAAATCTGCTCCTATATGTTAAAACATGAAATTCCCTCTATAAACCGCCACCTCACTAATCGCCAACCGCCACTCATTTCTGGAGGCAAAACCATTTCATTAGTAGACAAATCAGTTGTTTAAACCGCCAAAACAATCGAATGGCAAGGTCAACCAACACAAATAGAAACACTAGAGAAGATGGCAATTAAGTAATTTATCTGTTAACATTTATTAGACTGTAATCTCGCACCTGTGACTATTCACATCCCTGTTTTCAAAATGAGCTATTCCAAAACTTTAAACGGATTTTTACAAAATAACCGTTTAAAATAGGAGAAGACTGGAGAGCCATAACCTCGACTTTGCGGAAGAAGAAGAACAGTTTAAACCGTTTTTTTTAAAAATCAACTGTTGTGAATATCGTTGCTGTTTCTTAATCGGAAAAATGTCAAAAACGACATTAGATGTTCACGAAAAGATTTTAATTTGTGAATATAAAAATAAAAATCCTTCTGCTACTCAGCAATTTATTTCTGATCACCTTTAATTAAATGAAACAATGTCATTCTAGTCTATACATGTGTTCTCACATGTTACCATTAACCTTCCATAAACCGTCACACTCCTTTACCGCCAGAGAGGACCTTCGAACCGATGGTGGCGGCTTAAAAAGGTTTGACTGTATTAAATATAATTAATGTTTAGTAACCTAACATTTTATCAACATTTACCATTTTTAAATCGGAAAATATCTTAAATTTCGTAATCGTTTTTTTAGCATGAATATTTTTTTAATCTATTACAGTTTCATCGTTAAACATATATCGACTTTTAAAGTGTCATAATTTTTACTATAATTAATTTATACGGATACAAAAACAAGCTATTGTTCCACTGTATTATAAGGAAGAACTTTGTGTAATGTGTCAATCCACTTCATTACTGTGTTGTTACATTAATTGTTATCTATTTATTTTCTTTGAAGGAACTTCTAACAAAAGCCATTTTATAATTTAACTCTGTTTTCCTCCATGTTTTAACAATAAAACAGTATCATTATCGGGTGGCGTATGATGATGTCACATCAGGATTAGAATAGCCAATATGTCGTACACAAATTCTATAAGATTATGAAATGGAAACGTAATTATTTATTTAATATTCATTTTAATCATGATCAATAACACACTCTATGATAGTATGACAAAAATATATCAGATAACAGACACAAATATACAAACAATAGATAATAAATTAAATGTCCAGATTATACGTTTAATGCATTATAACCTGGTAATATCGGGTAGAAAAAAAGCGATCTGTGACCAGTTAAACTTTAATTAATTGTATTAACGTTTTTGATACTTTGCTATAAGATTTTAAAAAATTAATAATAAGTATCAAGAAACTTTATAACAGTTTGCATAATTTAAGTCTAAGTATTGGCTCTCTCCTGAATTTATATATATATATATATA
>AYEL01086841.1:0-82282 GCA_000484575.1 Olivierus martensii
ATATATTTTTTTTTTTTTTTTCATGTAAGGTGCAAGTTATGTTAACACACTAACAGCTATATTATTTTTATAAAATTCATGTAGCTATTTACATCAGTGAGTTATCTAATTTATTAGAGGAAAAATTAAATTTAACAAACAATGGGAAAATGATTTTAGGGCTTTAATGATTAGAGAAGCAAACACAGTGAAAATAACTCTCAGATAAAGTAAGTGAAAAAATAATTCGAAAATATTATTTCCAAATGTTCTAAACATTAAACATTGTATAGTATAAATGTATTTTGTGAGGTCACGAACTCACTGATGATTTGTTAAATCATTTAAAATTGTCGGATTAGATTTTATTGTTTGCATTTAACATTAATTGTCATCAATGCGATTACCAATGAATTTTGTTATCGCTTTCTGCTAATTTAAGATTGGGGATCACCCTCCACACACCGTTATTTTCTCACTGGAATGATACTTTAACGAATTGTAAACAACTGTTAAAATTTAATATTGATTATACAGGGTGTTTATAAATTCTGTGTTTAATCTTAAATATTCATAGTTTTGGAGCTATATATGATAGAATTAATCTGTAAAAAGGATAAGAGAGAGAATTATTTAGATTTATTGTTAGATGGCTCTACAGATCTACAATTTCTTCACTGCCAGACTGTGGCTTATTCATTGACAGAACCTGTTTCTGAATAAGAATATAACAATAATAATAATAATAATAAAATTTTTAGATTGATGATAAAAAATTACACTTCAAGCCTATAAATTTCTTTTTACAGTTAATTCTCTCTTGTATAAATATTTAATATTGCACATAAACTTTATAGACACCCTGCATATAAGTTTTTATTTTAATATTCAAATGAATCAAAGCACAAAAGTAGGAAAATAACACGAATTTTTTTATTTTAATATTATAAAATTTGAAATTATATAAAATTATTGTAATTATAATTTTTATATTATTTTAGTTGTCGGGAATGTATGACGGTACAAAAGTCTAGAATAAAGTGACCAAACGTTCCGGATTAGCCGGGGCAGTCCTGATTTTGAGTGTTTGTCCCGGCTTGAAAAACTTTCGTTGATTGTCCCGTTTTTATTTATAAGTAAATAGTTTATATTAAAAAGTTAAAAAAAAAAGATTAACTAGATTTAACTTTAAAAATTAGCTTCAGAAGAATTCTTTCCCAACTTTTACTGTATATAGAATATGATCACCTTTATCTCTTCCTGCTTTTTTTTGCAAACTTTTTAATAATTTACTTTTTCATACTTTTCTAAGAATTTTTTTTTTGATTTTCTCCAACCCCACATTCTATACCTTCTACAGTACACCCCCAATATCTAAGGGTCCTGGGTTGAAGTTCAGAAATAAATCTGGTCACTTCAGGTTAGAAGTAACTTGAATATTGTAACAGTATATCCAGATATTTCCTATTAATTTATCCCTCATTTTAACATCAGGTAGATCGGTACCATTAACATCTAGAAATTAATTCGATAAAATCAACGAAATAATAAGCATTTAACTAGCGGGAAGTGAAAAAATGATTTAAATATTTCGAATTTATTTATAAACCATACCTTTATAGATAAACTCAGATTCATGCCGGTCATAAAGAACTGATAGTAATGAAAAGTTCATTTTATAATTTTTCCATCACCAATCAGGATTAATAGGAGGTTTGATGCCATTCGTTTGGAGAACAAGCACGGATTCGAACTTCTCCAATATTTTGTTGATTTGTTTGATAGCAAACAATAATTTAAAAGATTTAGAAGTGAAAATAATCAGCAGTTACTTCCTTTCCAGCAAGCAGAGTAGAGTTCCCTCTGTCCTTCACTCAGCGGCAGAGTATCCTTGCTGTCTGCCAGGTGAGGCAACAACTCCCTCTTTATCTCTGCTAATCTGTCAAAAATTTGTTATGTCAATGGGTTCAGTTTAATAATAATAATAATCAGCAGTTACTTCCATTCCAGCAAGCAGAGTAGAGTTCCCTCTATCCTTCACTCAGCGGCAGAGTATCCTTGCTGTCTGACAGGTGAGGCAACAACTCCCTGTTTATCTCTGCTAATCTGTCAAAAATTTGTTATGTCAATGGGTTCAGTTTAATAATAATAAATTTCGTTGATTTTACTTTTAATTGAAAATGCTGAGTACGAATTTTGATATCCTTTTTTGTTATTTACATATTTATTCACATATAATAATTTTTAGAATTATTTTATTTGTATTAAAGATTGTTTGTCTATTATTTCCTCACACTCTCCATCGCTCTGGACTTCTTGCGCCCTTACTCACATGACCTTTTGCCCCCCCGTGTGCTGGACCATCACTACGAAATCTGCTCCTGGTGTCAGAACATCCTGACGTTTTCCACATTCGCGATGGAAAAGGAAAAATTTTTATCACAGTAAAACTTATATTGCTCGGTCAACCTGGCGGAAAGCCACAAATTATCCTTGGCATTACACGAATGGTCCTCCATCTTGAAACTGAGCTAACAGTAATAACAAATATATTCCACTAAATTTTATAAGTTATTTTGTCTGAGAAGTGAAAAATTATTTTCGCATACAAATAATAAATATAGTTTATTATATAAGCCAATAATTATTGGAATTGGCGTAGTGTGACGTGTCTCTTAAATTTTTATATAAAATTCAAAATAGTAAATTTTTTGGATATAAGCAATGACGTATTGTATAAAGATTAACATATTGTACATAGAGTTCATCATATTTCAGTGATATACAAAACTGAATAGATATTTTTTTATCATATTTTCGTCTACAATTTAAAACATGAAAATAGAACTGTGACCATCAGTTTTTATGTAAAATTATCACATAATATCAGTATAGCTATACTATGCTATTTTTGTTCGTTCTTTGTGTTTAAAAATAAATTATATAAATAATCAAAAATTCATAAGATGAACGTATGCAATACGGATATAAATAGAATGGTTTATTATCATGTTATATAGTTTTTCATTCTCAATATATCAGAATTCAATGATAAATGATTTCTGAAATTTAATCTTTCAGAGAAATATTTATCTTCAGATATAAATAACGAATTTTTGCATTGATCCTTTTGATCATTAGTACTCAAGTTTTCTTCGACATTTAAAATGTCAAGTTGTAATAAAATAATTTCAGTCAGTTAGTTTTATAAAATGTTATTTCTATTGCTATTTTTAATGAAGTTTATCTTAGTAAACTTTTGTCTTTCTGAGTAGCTTAGAATGAGAAAAAAAGATCATTTTTTAATACGAAATCAATAAGTGAATCTTTCAAGTATGCAAAATCGAAGATTCACTTATTAACTTCTAAATTAGTCAGGGGAAAAATATCATATTGGTTTATTTAATTATGCTGATGAATCTCTGAAAGGATATGCATATGAGAGAATTATTATTTATTTCACCTTTTGGAATTAGCCAATACAAGTGTTGGAATCATTCGAAAAGTTGGAAAATATGATTAAATCGCTCTACCATAAAATTTCATACAGTGAAATGTCGGCAGTTGACATTTGCATTCATCCTTATTGGGCATTGATTGTTATATCTCGAAATGTTATCCTAAAAATCAGGTAAAGCGTAAACATTCAGCCAATTCTGCAATTTGGTTCAGTAAAAATGTAGCTAGAGAATTTCATGATCATATAAGTACAATGAATTGCTTATTGTTTATGAAAAATTCCTACCAAATCACAAGATGCTGAATAAAAAAACCTAATTCACTAGTTAGGGATGATGTTCAACATTCATAAGACATAAACATATTATTTATGGTGGAGTAGACATAAAGATATTATTTATGTTTTTTGCTATAAAGTTTCTATAACTAATTTATTAAATATTTGTGTACATTATAAAACTCTACAAGTTATATTGCACTTATATGCAGAATAGCATCTATGGGCAAACCTTGCTATTACATACAACTTTTTCATAATAATCTGTTACTTGTGTTGTCGCATGTGATGAACTCGTTTTTTGCATTGTTATGATTCGATTTCCTGCCGATTTCTTCATTATTCAGAGATTAACGTTAAAATAAATAAAATAAATAACAAACGTAGTTTGATGACGAAATATCAACACTAATGAATTTTTTTTAAATACAGAGGAGGATAACATAAACTCATCATGTAGCAGTAATAAAAATTTCTATTTTTATATATGACATATTATAAAAATATTTATGTGAATATTATATTATATTATATGGATAGTATATGGAAGATAAGAATAGCGTATGTATTTATATTTTAATGTTTTTAAAGTTTTACAATTATTATTACCAAAATATTGCACTCGAAACATATCGCTGACAAGCGATAGAGTATAAATAAATTCTTCCAGATAACTGATTTTTCCATTTTTTTCCAGGTAACTGATGCCAGGTAGATGCCATGTTTTGCCTTTTGGAGACTGTGCACACCTAAATACTAGTTCATTGTGTGGATAAAAATGACAAAAATCGATTCTTGGTTACGCAAATCGATAACATTTATTGAGATATTATCTTAAAATATTTGAATAATTTTTATGTTAATAATGTTAATGAAATTCAACCGATATCAATTATTTTCTATAAATTTTGTTTCCTCTATGAGACTTAATAACATACATGAATTTTTTCCAAATATAATTATAGTCACATCGTTATCACGTTGATATTTAGACAACCAATTAATGTCCAAACTTAATTCATATCCAGCCTTTAAATATTTATCTATGTTTTCTGATTCTTTTTTTATTTCTAAATGGAAGAAGTAAAAAAATATAGATACAACATACAAAAAGAAAAACTTATGTAATGATAAATATAAAATTTTTAATAATTATTTTATTTTGTATTTATGTCGTATTCGGCGGGTTTTATTCATTATTTAGTAAGATTCTACTTTGACTGCCGCGCTTTCCAGGACACCGCCGTACACATATATTAAAGAGCAAAAGTTAATATGCGTGTGATCTACTTTATCGAGCACGAAAAAACCGACAATTAGGCTGGTACCAAACGATTATACCAAATCGACGACGACACGATATAAAAATATACTCGACTGGTTCCTAGCGTGTTGCGAGAGAATTTATATTCTATCGCTTGTCGGCGACATGTTTGCAAACGAGTCGACAAAATAACTATTGAAGTTGGTGACGTACATAATAAGATCCAATCAGAATCGACTATCTCGTTTCGAGTTTCAACGTCATCAATTACTTTATTTACATCGAGTCGTATGTTTTCGGTCAGAACATCGGTATCCTGACTTTCGCGAGCGACACATTTACGTCAGTGTATTGATGTCGCGTTTTAGCCTCTGAGACCCAGCCTTAACGCGATTTCGAAGTGACGCGATAGCAATACAACGGCGACCAAAGCTTGTCTGACAATCGTTCCCAGGCGTGATTGCGCGGAGAAATCGACTCGTTTGTAGCAGACTTATATGAAGACGCGCTATAACGCGCCTAGTATTCATAGCAGCGTCGCACGAGCGTCAGACGCGAAAACGCGAGGCAGTCAAAATAGAATCGTACCATTATTTTTTGTGTGTGTCATAGATACAATATGTATCATACTATTGTTCCTTATATGAAGACGCGCTATAACGCGCCTAGTATTCATAGAAGCGTCGCACGAGCGTCAGACGCGAAAACGCGACGCAGTCAAAGTAGAATCGTACCATTATTTTTTGTGTGTGTCATAGATACAATATGTATCATACTATTGTTCGTCCACGAAAGCCGTGCCTAGCTAAGGTGGATGAGTCCAAACGCGAAACCGACAGTCGCAGTCGGTATAATGACGGGTGGGAATACAGTCAAACCTGTTTTTATGCGGTCGGTTTTTGCGTGTTATTTTTTTGTGCGTTTGTTGGATGAGTCCAAACGCGAAACGGACAGTCGCAGTCGGTATAATGACGGGTGGGAATATTGAATTAATATTACATTAAGTTCGGTTAAATATACTATTCCATCGTCGAAACTAATCATTTATCATTCGACATTACAATAAAATTCCATTCAACTTCAATTATCTTGCGGTTGAAAACATCCATATGCGAAGCTGTCATCCCTATTTTGTCACTGGATTCGTTCAGTTAGCGCATGCGTAGTTGTGTCGATGGTCGCGGCTAAGTTGGTCGGACAGTACAATCAGGGACGCCGAGAGAAATCTCGGGACCCCAGTACGCACCAGGTTTTGGGGTTCCTATATATGTATATATATTTTATTCCCCTTTTCTCCTCTGGTAAGATAATCAAAAGCATACATATTACATATCTTTTATACATAGTTTATTCAAAATTTTATTCACTTTAAATTCTGTTTATTTAAAAAAATATACTATATGCAATTTGAGGAAATTGAGGTTCGACGAATTTTATTTTTTTATTATATTTTCGAAGAAAACATTTAAAATATCGATTTTTTTCGAATAATAACGTCATAGGCTCATGAACTAACTTTGGGAAATGTTCCCAACTTTTTAAAAAAATTTCTTTTCAGGTCGGTTATAACGGAAAAATTTTCCCGTCCCATTCGTTTCGTTATAAACGTATTCGATTGTATATACCTCAAAAAAATTTGTTTTAGGCCTTGTCGGTCTGTCATTCCTTCTCTGTTTAAATTAAATCCTTACATCTAATTATCATAACTAATTTTTATTTTAACTGTTTAGAATACAAGGATTTTTCTTTGTATTCTAAACATTTTAATTTAAAAAAGTAGAAAAAATTCTTATTGTTAGGAAGCGGCCCGGGCCCCTCAATCTTCCACTGGCCCGGGTCATTTGTCCCCGCTTCCCCCCGTCTCGGCGCCACTGAGTAGGCCTACAATTGATGATAGGATTAAAAATGACTCCTTTGTTAATGGCAATTTTTTTCCTTGGTAGACAAGGATTAAAAAACATATAATCTTACATATTTTATTTTTCTCCTTATTTAGTAAAATTTTAAATATTAAATGTAAAATATTTCGAAATCCCGATAATTAGCATGAAATGCAAAATTTAAATTACAAGCAGGAGGCGAAATACAGTATGTAAATTATAAGCTAAATTAGAATTCAGTACCTGAACGTATTTTCAACTGGACGAATGCAAATTTCTATTGTAATTTTGTCAAAAATATACAGTATACTTAGTTGCACGCAAACTAGCAAAACAAAATTCTCTTTCATTATAATTATAAACTAAAACCTCTAGGATATAAATTGATGCCAACTAACCGAGAAACTGTTTGTGAAGCATTCCACCAGCTCAAGGATAAATCTATATAGGTGCAGGCAATAAATTGTAACTTTATGAATGCTATAATAACTTTTAGAGACAGTGAAAAAAGTTTCGTGCAGAGTATTTATAAATACAATAAGATTGTGAAATGCTGAATATTCAATTTTAATTTTCCTATAGAACAAATTTCAAGATGGAAGATCATCCATGCAGCTCAGGCAAAGATGTCCTGGTATGTACGAGTATTACGAATATGCTGTTATACCAAATATATCGATATTGTGGCAAATGTCTGGATTACCTGCTGGCGGCGACCGCAGGCCGTCGCGTCGCGTCGTCGCCATTAATATAAAGATTTATTATTAAATAGAATTAAGAAGTATTTATAGCATTAATTTCTGAAGAAAAAGTTATTTTTGATTTATAAACTTTCATATATAAATAGATTGCAAAAAAATTTTAGTTTATATAACTTGTATTGATTTGCTGTATTAAATAAATGAAAAGCTATTATGTTTTGGAACTTACAATATATTAAAAAAGTAAATTGGGATGAAAAATGTTGTGAAACTATTATGTATTGTTCAGATTATTAATAAACAGCTTGAAGTATCTTATATTAAGAAATATTAGAAATGCATAAAATTATAGTTTAATATTTATATTTTACTTTACAAGCTGCTCATTCTGAGACGGCAGGTAAGGACTTATGTATCTCATTTGTAAAAATTTATACAGTAAAATCTCAATGGATTAACAGGAGGAAGAGTTATTCATTAATTGCAATTGCAGATGCCATTAAATTACTTGCTATTATTATTTTCATATATACACTATATATATACACATACATACAGAGTAGTGACAAAAGCTCACAATTTTGGGAACTTATAGCAGAGGTCTGTCTAGTAATAAATAGGTAATAAGTCATATGAACATTCCATAAATAAGCCAATGAGCCAATTCTGAACAGTTTTAGAGCTGTAATTGGTTTAGTTGTAAAAGAAGTTATAAGAAGCAGATCTGTATTTGACACCATTAATTATTAAATTAATAATACTCATTTATAATAGGTTTCAGAAATACTATTCAATAGTCAATACAACTTGACTGTGAATATGTAAGTAACTCAATTCATTATGTTTGTCCTTAATGAGTTTTGCAGCATCCAAAATAGATCGAGCAATGTTTGTCATGTTTCCATTTTTCTTTCATAGACCAGTGTGTTTATCTGTCCCATAAACAATAATCTAAAGGATTTAGGCCCCAGAATTTAGATCGCCAAATACTATCAAATATATGTCTGCTGCTTCTCTGTAGCTTTCTTTTATAATTAAATCAATTATAGCTCCAAAATTATTCAGAACAAACCTATGCTTATTTGGCTATTTTTACTCAGACAGACATCTGCTTGCAAAGTCGCGGATTAGAGCAAATGTCAATACTATCTAATTACAATAAGCCTAATGGTTCTAGCAACTCTGCAATCCAGAGTTCGGCCTGAACTCAGGTCTTAAGCTATGTTCTAACTTAAATACTAAATTAATTTCAAAAACAAATCTAATAAGAAGTAACGTCTAATCAACGAAACGAAAACCGGAACTTATAACTAAAAGTGCCGATTAAGTGTTAGAAATAAAATGAACAAAACGATGTTAGAACTTACACTAATAAATTGAATAAATTCTCAAACAAGTTAAGATAAAAAAAAAAAACAAGTTTATTGGACTCTAAACACTTACAAAGTGTTAAATGCTTTATTGAAATTATAATAAAGCAACAAGAAATTAGTCAACAAAACTTGTTTAATCCAATTCAAAATTCAACAATCCAATTATTCACAAAAAAAAACCTTAAATACTATTTAAATTCTACTACCTCCACCTCCGATACAAACTTCAAACAATCGTCGATCTTTACAAGAACTCAAATGTCACTTTCACCAATTCTATGTCTGGGAAATTCAACATCTCAATATATCAAACAGCACATCAAAAACGTCGATCTTTTATACGGGTGACTTACAATCCCGCACTTCGCTCATTTGCATACTTATACGTAACAAGTTCAAAATTATTAGTTTACAGAGTATCAAGTCTAGGACTTGATGGGTTCGTGGACTCCGTCCCCGGCCCTGTCGGTTCCAACCGTTCAAGTGAGACTGAGACTGCAGTGTTAACGGCTAATTTCCAGCCGGATAGATATTATCTTTTAATGTTAATTGTTTGTAATGGCTTTTATATACAGGGTGAAGAAAAACTTCCTCGTAATATTTTTTATACTGATAGGGGACCTCGAAACAAATCGAAAATGTTTAATGAACATATGGTCTATATGGCACCGTTTTCGAGTTATAACCCTTTAAATCTAGCTAATCACCATCTAGTTTACAAAGCGTCACGACGCGTCGCGTTGCCACTAAGTATCAGATTGCATCGCTCTCCTTCTTACTAAAGCGGCGGTCAAACCTTGCGATTTTTAGCCGCGGCCGCGATCGCGACCGTACTGGCTCTTCTCCCTAACTCGTAAACCCCTCCAAACCGGTAGTTGATGCGACGTCGCTCGTCAACAAAAAGTTCGTTCTTGTGGCGATGGTCGCAACTGCACATCCAATGAGAAGCTCTCTTTCTCTGATATCATCAGCGGTCAGCCATTACTACAATTTTATTGGCTAAAAGTGTAGATTAGCGCGTCAGCGGTAACTACAGTGTGACCTCGAACAGTCAAGTACAACAAGCGACTTCTTCCGGTCGCGGTCGCGGCCGCGACCGGCTAAAAATCGGAAGCTGTGACCGCCGCTTAAGGCTACGTTCTAAGTGCCAGCGTCCAGCGTGAGCGTGCGTGTACGCGCTTTCGGTCAACGCGGACAAACCAATAGATTCAAATGTTCATGTCCAACGTTACAGCGTCAAGTGTCAAGCGGCCGCTAGGTAGCGCGAGTCGAATTCTCGAGTTGGAAGCAACTACCAATTCATTGTTGTTTCCTTTTGGTCGTGCTACTTCAAGAATTTTCGAAAAATGGCTGCCTTTGTCGAATTATTAATATTAGAAGTTTTTAAAAAACCTGTATTATGAAACCATAAAAGGAAAAATACCACATCAGAGAATGTATAGATAAAGAAGGGAATGAAGGTGCAATTAAAATAAGAGTATTTTGTTAAATTTTACGTAGCTTAAACATAAATATGCATAAAAAGACATTTAAGTAATAATGCTGAAATAATATCTAAAAAAAATTTAAAGTAATGGATTCTATAAATAATTATTATTATTTGGATAATTAAACTTTATTAATCAAATCATATTAACTTTTTAAAAGGCAACTTAATTATTGTTTGAAATTTCTTACTTTCTACAATTTCACGATATAAATGATGAAATTTTCCCGAAACTATAAAATCATCTAATTTTGGACTTTGTTTTTTTTTATGGTAATAAATTTTTCAATTATCGTTTTGGTAACAAATTTATTATAATTTTAAAAATCAGAATTGTAAAAAATATTTTATTTTTATTTAAACCTTTAACTTTTTTCATATTCACTAACTTTATAATTTAATTTTAATAACTTTGTTGATTATTACAAGACATCTATTTAATTACTTTGAAAATATATAGCTATTATTATTAGACACTTTCGCAAATATTTCTTTTTATTATAATTTTTAAATGCATACCATTCTAATATTAGTATTTTCGTGTTTCAATTCTAACATAAAAATCTGTTTAAAAAGTAAATGTTATATAGTGTCACAAAACGTAAGTAAATTTATGTATCGTTGTCTGCAAAAATTTTTTTTTCAAAAGTTAAAGAACTAAGTACAAAATTGAAACATATGAAAATTATATTTTAACCAAGAGAGTTAGAGTTGCTATTGTTTCTAATTTATATATTTTTCATTGTTAGCTAACTAAGAATATACAGGGTGAAGGAAAACTTGGTCGAAAAATTTTGTGTACTGATAGGGGGGCTCGAAACAAGTTGAAAATGTCTAATGAACATATGGTCTAAATGGCACCATTTTCGAGTTATAACCCTTTAAAGCATCGCTCCTTAGTAATCTTTGATTGGAAAGGGGCGTAAAATTGCGCGTCGCGTTGCAACGATGCATCGTCGCAACGCGACGCGTCGTGACACATTGTAAACTCGATGGTGATTGGCTGGCTTTAAAGGGTTATAACTCGAAAACGGTACTGTATATCTTCATTGCACAATTTCAACTTGATTCGAGCTACCCAACCCCTATTATTGATAGTTAGTTTTAAAAAGAGTTTAATTAGTCATTTCAATAATTGTTTAATTCATCTCAGATCGCTTTTTCCCTCGCCATCATCACTTTATAATATATTAAACGTGTAATCTGCACGTTTAATTGTCTATTGTCTAAATATTTGTGTTGTTAGTTTTAAAAAGAGTTTAATTAGTCATTTCAATAATTGTTTAACCCATCTCAGATCGCTTTTTCCCTCGCCATCATCACGTTATAATATATTAAACGTGTAATCTGCACGTTTAATTGTCTATTGTCTATATATTTGTGTCTGTTATCTAATATATTTTTATTATTTTTTATCAGAGAGAGTAATACATTAAGTTATTGATCATGATTAAAATGAATATTAACAAACAGATACGTTTCTATTCCAGAATCTTATAGAATTTGAGTAACACATAACGGCTATTGTAATCCTGATGTGACATCTGCATACGGCACCCGATAACGACACTTTGTTTTATTGTTAAAACTTGGAGGAAAACAAAGCTAAATTACAAAAATAGGCTCTTGTTAAATGTTCCTTTAAAGAAAATAAATAGATGACAATTCTCACACAAGCAATTGAATGGATTGACATACTACACGCACCATTATAAATCATATTAAACAAAGCTCTTCCTTATAATATAGCGGAACAATAGTGTGTTTTTGTAACTGTACAAATTAATTATAATGAAAATTATGATACTTTAAAAATCGATAAAATTGTAATAATTTTTTAAAAAATGTTTATACTAAAGATATTTTTGTCGTATTAATATTTTTATACGGAAAAAATTTATATTTCTATTAATTTACGAAAAAAAAATTATTCTTTATTATAAACATATAAGAATTTCTTTAGTTTAAACATTTTTATATGTTTATACTAAAGAAATTTTTTTCGTATAAACGTAAAATTTTTCGTATACTAAAGAAATTAGTATACGAAATTTAAGATTAACATTTTCCAACGCAAAGACAGTAAAAGTTATATATTAAATTTATTTATTTTTATTTTTAATCTATTTTCCGAAGGCATTAGTGGAAGAAAATGTCTATCTATGTGTTCCCCACTAATAAATTTTGAAGTAATTATCAGATTCTCATGAAATTTGATAGTTATTCACTGCCGTTAAAGATGCAGAAAGTCATTTCTGCATCTTTTAATCCTATAGGATTGACCAGATCTGGGCATTATTTAAATACTTTATCAAATAATTTTTATGTTATTTAATTGACAATTATTAAAATATAATTATCTGACTGATTATTTGAATTGTCAAATAATTTTTTCTATCATTTTTTTTTTAATTTATATAACTTCAAATTATAAATAATTAGCTATTTGTTATCTTATTTGATACTTCAGATAATTAATTTTTTATCTTACTTATTATTTGATTATTTACACAAATAAAATAAATGCATCCTAAAAACTGTAATAAATGATAATATACAATTTTATAGGCTGTCGGTAAAATTATATATCATCGTTCTAGAACTTTACTTACAACTAATTATGATTTAATATATACTACAGCATAAAATGTGTATATCATACGTCTATACTTCATCATCATGATACAAGAGCACAATAATAATTTTATGTTATCAGCGTAATTGTTTTATAGAAGCTACTTTACATTATACTATAAAATTGTGCACAATATATGTATAGTTGTACAAAATGTACGTTAAATCCATATAATTTAGCAAAATATGAATAATAGATATACAGATCCATACATATACAAAATGTTTACAATTGATATACATTTATGCAAACCATTTGCTAAATAAGTATATATAATTTAATAAAATATGTTCAATAGATATAGAATTGTAAAAATTTATACAAAAATGAGTACAATTTAACAAATTATGCTCATTAGGTATACAATTGTTCAAAAGGCATACAAAATGAAATAAATATGAACAAAATGTGTCCGGTAGATGTACAGTTGTACAAAATGTATATGAAATTCATACAATTTAACAAAATATATATGCTTAGGGGGCGCAGATGTATAGTTGTATAAAATTTGCAAATTAGGTGCATATTTGAAAAGTATATAAAAGCTATACAATAGGCTTATAATGATATTGTATAGCAAAATGCAAAGTACCTATTATCATTGTACTGTACATCTGCACTGTAAAGTGGTTTATCATTATAATATAATATGCTGCAGTTATGGTGAAAGATATTACACAATTCATACCAATAGACTACTTCATAAACATGATACTGAATTCCATTTGAAATTTTTATTTGGTAAAGAAGTTTGATTAATATTTCAAATAAAATTTGCCGATATCTTGGATAGACTAATCCTGCATGATAGAATTCCATTTTTTTTCCATTTTATTTATATTAAATCAATAAGTGGCGTTAATTCTTAATAGTGTAGGGATAACATATGGCTAACTTGATTTTTTAATAGAACACCTGCATTTCAATATCTATCATGATGTTTTGGTCCCAATGTGACGTCATGATGAGGTAGCACTGTATGATGTCACAATAATGTCATCATCTCCACCTCGTGACATCACTCTGATATTTGTTGAGGATAATCGAACGTTAAAATTAGACATACAAGACTAATGAATTTCAGAAGCTAAATAAATGAAATCTTCGGAAAATAGGCAATTTAGTTTTTTCTGGAACTGTTGTTTCTTTTATAAGATGGAAGAGAAATTTAAGTTACTATATCTTTTTATTGTTGAAAATTTGTGAAATTAAATATAAGAAAACCTCATTATATTTCTATTGATTATATTCCAGATTTTTGAGAAAGTTAATTGTTTTCATTATAACTCAACATATTTGATTTATAATTATATTCTTCCATCTGTATCGAAACTTTGAAATATCCTATTTTTCGAGAATGTTTACTAAAAATATATTCAAATGGCCACATGAATATACAGAGCTATTATTTGGCAAAAATAATAAAAGTTATTAATGCGGAGCAATAGCTCCATATATGTAATCTATATGTAAATATTAATTTTTTATTAATAATAAATTTATAAAAATTTTTAAAATTAGTAAAATATTATTCGACCTTTTATGTAGAATTAAACAGACTGAAAATTAAATATTTCTCTTTTAATTAACAGTCTGAAGATACTAGTCGACCTTTTATGTGGAATTAAACAGACTGAAAATTAAATATTTCTCTTTTAATTAACAGTCTGAAGATACTAGGACGGAAATACAGGATTTTACAGATTTGATTGGAAAATTTGGAAAATGGCATAAAATATTAGTATTAATGATGATGTATATAAATATTATCTCTATATTCAACAATCTGGCCCTTCCTTTCTTTGCACCAAAGATTGACTATTGGTGCGCTCGACCACCAAAATACAGCAACATGACAGCCAAAAAATGGAAAAACATTAGTATACCCATAGTTTTAAAAGGAGAGAAGTCTGTATACAGCAAATGTAAAATTTATGAACGTATTCATCAGAGGAACTCCAATGTAAATTTATCAATTATTTCCTGTTCGTCATGGGTATATGACCATTCAAAATTTAAACGAACTATCATTGAAGAGGTATTATTTAAGTATTTTTCTATATTTATATTATTGTCATTATTGTATTAATATAAACATGGGTAATATTTCAGTGGAATTTGGTTTGTGAGAATTCATGGTTGGCATCATTTGCTGGTTCAATTTATTTTATGGGATACTTCATATCGGCAATTATATCAGGACAACTTTCTGATAGGTAAATATAATGAACAAGATTAATATATCCATATACATCAGACATATTATGCTATATAAATAATTATATTTAAATAATTAAAAATATATATTGAATTTTTAGATATGGTAGAAGAATAGTATTTTTCTGCGGTTCTCTCATCCATTTAATATCTGGTATTCTCTCTATGGTTTCTCCATACTACTGGATGTTCATAACATTCTTTTTTCTACAATCAGCCGGAAGAGTTGCATTTTATCTCTCTTTTAACATTTTACGTAAGATTAATGTTTATACAGATTACTATGTATATTTGTTCTACAGTGATTTGTAATATTTAATATATACTTTAAGGAAATAATACTATATAATTTTTTAATATATTCAAATAATTGATATAATCTTATTAAATAAATTATATTGAACAAATGATTTAAATGTTCAATTTTTCAATTATTAATTTCTTATAAGTAAGTAATAGAATCAGGTGAAGAAATGAATTGTGTAGACTACTTTTAATTCTAATTTTTATATACTATAGTTCAAAACAGGAAGATAACTATTATTGAATGCACTTGAACCATTACCTTGGTCACAATCAGTTAATACAAATTTTGGCTACATTTCCCATCATCTTTAATATTTCCAGTGCAATTTATAATATTGTAATAAATTAAAACTGGTTATTAATTTATCAGCCTATTAATTATTAATAAATAAAACAGAGGATTTTCTAAATATAAAATATTTATGCCAAGAAGCTTTAGGAAAAAATAAAACTTATCTTTCCTTACTTTAGTATATAGTAGTTAGAATCAGGATATAAAATATATTTGAAAATATTATCTCTATCCAAATAAATTAATTTTTATATTAAGACAATTTTTTTAGCTCATTAAGTTAATAATTTCAATTAAACATGGAAATTTTTAATTTGTGGATCAATAAATTTAATAATTTTAATATCAGTATTAAACATGGCTGACATTTTCAGATTAAGCTTATCTAAAATATCATTGGCATTTAACTTGAAGTACTTATCAGGAACACATAAAAAGTAATATTTGTAAATCATTCCTCAATGGCACTTGATTAAAATACAAAAAGAATTAAGCTTGCGGTTCTTTAATAATTTTTACTTTATAAATAATGGAATAAAATACAATATCTTAGAAAATTATACAGAGTAAACATACTATACATCCATAAAACTGCTTGAAATAACCCAAATGAAATCAGATATTTTTAATTAAAAAAATTTATTGCAACATTTAAATAATATAAAACAAACTAATTTTCGAAATAACAGTAATTCAGCAGTACAAGTAAATAACATAAGTCCCTGTTAGTTTCCAATGAGTACTATATTGAACAAAATAAAAATGAGATATTCATAGTAATTCAGCAGTACAAGTAAATAAGTCCCTGTTAGTTTCCAATGAGTACTATATTGAACAAAATAAAAATGAGATATTCATTTCTTTACAAATGAATAAAAGACAGAGGAATGCTTCCACCTTTAAAAAAATTATTATAAAAGGTAATATCAAAAAAATTTCATCTTGGGTAGCTGTAAGTATATTCATAAATTGCAACAATTACTGAAACTATATCATAGAAGGAAAAAAAAAAAAAGAAATTAATCTGAAAAATCAGTCCCATATATATATATATATTTTTTTTCTTTTGTATGGTAAGCTTAGTGGCTAAATTTTGATTGCTCATTTCCACTCAGAGTACTAAGGGAGCCGTTCTAGGCCAACATTAAAAGCAAAATGTAGAAAAAACAAAGAACCTTTCCAACTTAACCTATGTGATGACATGTGTGAAAGTAACCCAACCCATTTCATGTTAGGTAGAAGCTTAGAACTATGTTAGTAGAAAAATTAAGTACTATGTTATTAGAAACCTAGAACGAAATACTATAAAGACAGGATAAGGAGCCTTTAATAAATAAAAGAGCTGCAGGAATATCGAAAGCCTGGGAATATATCGTAAAGAAATAATTCTTTGGTAACATCTAGTGCAAGTTAATTAGCATTTTAGCACTAGAGTAACGCAACCGATAAGGCCAAAACTTTTTTTCGGACCTTCGAACTATTTATGTCTATTTACCCGTTTATCGTTATATGTTAATTATGTATTTTGTTGTCATCTCTGTTTATTCTATATATACTCTAGTGTAATATTTTTAAAATTGCCTCTATCGATCATTCTAATGTTTGAACAACTAGCGTTCTATAAACAAACATATCTGTTCTAGAATCGTTTTCCAGTTTGTACGTTTTATATAACCTGATGATGGCTTAAAAGGCCGAAAACGTTTGTTATGTTATGTTAAATGATTAAAATTATGTTTTCTTATCTCAACTGCTGTTAGTGCTATATATACTATTCATAAATCAAATCTATTTTTGTAAGAAATATGACAGTGTAATGGCACCTATAGTTTACCATATGAATTATTATTTATTACTTTTCTATAAATTATTTAAACTATATTCTGAGATATGGAACAGATTTGATATTTTTTTTGTATTCATTTTTATTTACAATAAAATTTTTTAATTATAGCTATTGATTGGAGGGTCGCATGCGGCTTGCGGGCCGCAATTTGCCCATCCCTGCTCTATAAGCTAATAAATTTGATATTGTTATGCAAATTTATTCGGATGAGCCAAGCTCAGGACTGTAATCACTTAGTATAAAACTGTATGTGTCTATGACACAGCGAGGTATTGGTATCAACGTGAAGTTGGCTAAGTGACAATTGAGTTTCTTGTAAAGGTCTACAATTGCTCAAAGTTTGTATTGGTGGTGGAGGTATTAGAATTTAAGTAGTATTTAAGGTTTGTTTCTTGTGAAAAATTGAAATTTTGGATATTGGAGTTGGATTAAATAAGTTTTGTTGATTAATTGATTGTTGATTGATTATCATTTTAATAAAGCTTTAATTAAAACTTTTGTAAGAGTTTTGACTCTAATAAATTTATATTTTATGTTATTTAACTTGTTCTGAGAATTTATTCAGTTTATTAATATAAGTTTCTAACATCATTTGTTGTTTTCAATCTAATACTTAATTGATACTCCTAGTTGTAAGTTTCTGGTTGTTTTGTTTTTTTTGGTTAAATATCAAGTTTTGATTTAGATTGTTTTGGATTTAATTATATTTAATTTAGTACATAGTAAAGACCTGAGCTCAGGCCGAACTCTGGATTTGCAGAGTCATTAGACCGTTAGATTTAATTATAATTATTATTATTGGTGTTCATTAGAATTTGCGACTTTGCAACAATAGAGTGGAGCACATCATATATGACTGCATCTTCTTTGATTTTTGAAAGAAAAAACTAATATCACACTTCCATGAACAACTGATACCTTGGCCAGTACCATTACATATGCTATTTAAAGACCAAGCAACAACTTCAGAAAAACATGTTTTATTGAATCCTCAATAAAATACTGTCTAGTGAATAGTATTATTTAAATTTCTTTCTCTTATATAAACAGCAACATGTTTCTTGGGCCTGAGAATTGATTGTTTCCTTTTGCTTATTCCCTATTTTGGTGTTTTCTTCCTGTGGGTAAATTGGAGTTTCACAAGGCTTGAATTATTTTTTTCCACAAGTCCTCTTCTGCTATGTCAATAGCAGTCAGGAATGGACAATTAGTGCTTGGGTTTTCTGTGTTGTGTTGCGAGTCTCTCTTACAATTCTCAGACTCCTACTGCTCAAATTGACTATAATCCTCTCATAGTTTGTTCATTACTATTTATTAGTCTAATAATTAAAATAGAACTAGATTGAGTATTCTAGTTTTCTTAGTAGTTGAGCAGTATAGAAGATAGTTATTAGGCTTAATATTTAGTAATAAATAGTCTTAGCAATTCCATATTAGACAGTTTTAGAGATGTTATTGGTGTTTTCCTGTTTATAGTTTTTTTATATTTTGCTTCAGTGATTCACATTGTTTGGCTGATGTTTTAGCTTATTTCTGTGTTTCTTCTTGTTCTAGTTTACCTTCTGTTGAAATTTGCTATAAATTTGCGTGCCTACACATATCTACCCCACGATCTACCCTGACCAGAGGGAACACAATTAAAATAAACAAACTCCATTCCCCGACTTTTTCCCCCTTCATGTTAGTTAGTCTTTCAATAGCCATCATTAGATGCAGTTCTGTACCGTTTTTATTCATATATTAAAGTAACTTGTAATCAATGTATAAGTGTTTCCACTGTTTTCTTACCTAAATCCGTAACAGGTTATAGGCCCAGAAAATGCTGAAAATTGTAAAACTGAAAGTTGAGAGTGTGAAGAGACTAGTTGAATCAGTTTCGAAGATTAAAGTCATTCATCATTTGCTGTAACTCTCAAGCAATTTGTTGAGACAAGGTATATCTGGTTATACAAATTTGTAAGTACTTTTTTAATTTAAAACGACGTCAGATAAAATTGACATGAATAGCATCAGTAAGTATGACGGCAAAAATTATCACCAATGGAAATTTCAAATGAAGTGCACCCTAAGAGCAAAATATATTAATGCAATAGCAGACTGCTCTGAACCGAAACCAACTGAAACTGGAAGAGAACTTGACAAATGGAATAGACGCGATGCTATCGCAATATTTACATTAACTTCCACAATGGACTTATCGCAAATAACATTGATCGAAAACTGTGAATCTTTGGCTGAAATACTCAAGAAACTAGATTCTATTTACTGTCAGAAGTCCGAAACAAAAACAAAATGCTGGTGCACAAAAAATATTATCAATATAAAATGGATTCGTAAGACTCAATAGCACAACATATCGTTAAGATAGAAAACATAGTGATACTTCTATCATGACTAAAATTTTAGGATCATTGCCACCAAAATATAGAAATTTTAGGCAAGCATGACTTTCTGTGGCAGAAGTTAAACAAACCATTGAAAATCTGACAGCTCGTTTGCTGGACAAAGAAGCTAATTAAACTGCCTCTGAGAAAGACGAAGAAGCACAACTACATACTGCAACATCAATAAACAACAGGATTCAAAACCTCAAAGTAAAGGCCAGATCAAAGTAACATGTTATAATTGCAAGAGAAAAGGACATTATGCAAGAGATTGTAAGTCTCCAAAAAAGGACAGAATGCCTAGAGATGATAAAAATTCAAAAGAGACTCGCGAACAGAGTCATATCTCTGCATTCATTACATTTGAGAATGATAAATCAGACAGCACTGTCAACTTTGATCAAGTAGTGTGGATCCTTGATAGTGGAGCATCAGCTCACATGACTGGATGTCGTGAATAGTTCTTTCTGCTAGAAGATGTAAGTGAGCCAACCACAGTAATTCTTGGGAGTGATGGAAGACTACCAGTAAAAGGAAAGGGCAATATTAAAATTAAGAAAATGATTGGAGATAAATGGTATGATTCTATCATTACCAATGTTTTATTTGTACCCAAATTAAAGAAGAACCTATTCTCAGAAGGTGTTTTAACCAAAAAGGGAATGAAAGTAATAAGAGAGGATAACCGAGCAGAAATTTTCCAAAATAACAAATTAATAGCAGTTGGATTGCGTGATTCAAATAATCTATATTTGATGTTCTTCAGTACAGCACTCCAAGTTGAATCAAATATCATGACCTGTTCAAACCTACAAATATGGCATGAAAGACTAGCAATAAACAAAAAATCATTTCTCAAGATGATATTGGCAGGATTTATAGAAGGCATGAGCTCAAATGAAATTGACAACTTTTTCTGTGAAGCTTGTGCCCTTGGAAAACAGCACAAATCCGTTTTCATGTTCAGAGAGAATGAAAAGTAAACCAGGAGAGCGTATTTATAGCGATCTATGTGGTCCAATGTCAGAATCTTCTCTTGGAGGAGCTAATTAATTCATTCTATTCAAAGATGATTGCTCTGGATATTTAGTGGTATCATTCATCAAACACAAAAGCGATGCACTTAACAGTTTCAAAACATTCTGCAAAACAATAAAGAACAAATGCAGTTACTCAGTAAAAACTTTGCATACCAATAATGGAAGAGAATTCATCAATAATAATTTTAAGGAATTTGCAAAAGCACATGGTATCTGTCTAGAAACAACAGCTCCCTACATGCCTGAACAAAATGGAAAAGGTGAAAGAGAAATGAAAACAATAGTTGAAGCTGCACGTTCTATGATACATGGGAGAAACATGCCCAAGTATCTATGGGCTGAAGTGGTTGGCACAGCTATTTATATACTTACCAGAACTGCTATGACAAATACTCCAAACTCTACTCCATATGGACAGGTACAACGGCATAGCAAGCAAAACTGGTGCCTGGGACATGATACCTTTTTGGCGCCCTCCTAAAAACATATATAATATATAGAATATACTCATAATAAGAATTTGGCACCCCTCTGCGAGTAGCACCCGGGGTATGATAGACCCCCTTGCCCCCTCTTACTATGCCACTGGACAGGTAAGAAGCCTATTCTCACTCATATACAAACCTTCGGATCGGAAGCTTTCATGCTAGTTCCAGAAGTATTCTGATAGAAATACTTCTGGAATTAGCATGATAGTATTATATGTAGAATTGGTGAAATGTATTTAATCAACGTTTATTATGTTCTATTGTGATTCGAAAGTTCCAGAAAGATTCAAACCTGATGATGGTGTAAAGCGCTGAAAACGTTAATTCAATTTCTGAATTGAAGTTTTCCCATACTGCTGTAAGTGCTTTGATTTACTTATATTTAAAAATTCCGATAGAAACTCGATCCTAAAAGCAAAAGGATGATTTTGATTGGATGCAATGGAAATTCCAACAATTACAGAATTCTGGATCCCAAAACAAAAAGGATTAAAATATATAGAAATGTATTATTTAAAGAAAGTAAAGGCTGAAGTAATAAAGAAGTTCCAATCATTAACCTGAATCAGCAAGAATCAAATCTCAAAATAAATCAAAACCTCATTGAAAAAGATGAGGAAATATTACAGGAACAATTGAACCAAAAGGAATTTAAAAGCAAAAACGAATCTGAGGAAAGGCGTTCCTATAATTTACGTCTAAGAAAAGGACTCAGACATCCCGAACAATACATAACAGATAATGCTTTTGAAGCTATAGCTCTCTGTGCTGAACTTAAGATACCACAAACTTATGAAGAAGCTATGGAGAGTCCCGAAGCTGATAAATGGAATTTGCAATAAAGGAAGAGCTAGACGCACTGATAAAGAACAACATGTGGACTATTGTATCAAGACCGACCAATAGAAACATAGTAGATTCAAAATGGGCTTTCAAAATAAAAAATTCTATAGAGGGAACAATGCCTCAATATAAAGCAAGATTATGTGCCAAAGGATATTCACAGAAGAAAGGAATTGACAACACTGAAACCTTCTCACCAAGGACAAGGTATGATACTATTCGAGTGTTACTCGCAATAGCAGCACAATGTGAGCTTCACATTATATAGTTCGATGTCAAAACAGTGTTCTTACACGGAGATTTGCAAGAAGACATATACATGATTCCACCTAAAGGAACAAATATTGATCACAAATATATTTGAAAATTAAAGAAGTCATTATACAGATTAAAACATTCATCCAGGTGTTGGAACAAGAAATTTGACAGTTTTTGAAAACTTTTGGTTTCAAACAATGCAACGCTGACAACTGCGTTTACAGCAGAGAATTTAAAGAAAACAAAGTATTTCTCATCGTCTACGTAGATGATGGTCTTATACTAGCACCAAAGAAAAACGTCTTACATGAAGTGAACTGAAGAAAAATTTCGAAATAACAATAACAGAACCGAATTACTAGGTTGGAATGGAAATTATAAAAGAAAAGGGGTCAGTTTTTATTCATCAAACAAATTATATACAGAGATTAGTCAAAAGATTTAATTTGAAGATTCTAAGGCATAAGTATACCATCAGATCTGCATGTTCGTCTTAGTGAACACTTGTCAAATATGTTCAATAAAGAAAATATACTATATCGAGAAGCAGTAGGCTGTCTGATGTTTGCAGCAATTGTAAGCTGACCAAATATCATGTACTCAGTCAGTTTAGTAAGCAGATATCTTTCAAACTACAGTCTCAAAAATTGGAATGCCGTAAAAAGAATCATAAAATATCTGAAAGATACTGCCAGTTTTGGTAACAAATACCAAAGAGGGGAGAAACCCCAATCTCTTATTGGTTTCTTCGATGCTGACTATGCAGGTGATATAGACACATGACGCTTAACGACCAGATATGTTTTTATACTAAACAAAGGTCCAGTCATCTGGATGAGCCAATGACAACGAAATGTGTTTCTCTCAACAGCTGAGGCAGAATATGTTGCTGCTTCATGCGTGGTAAAGGAAGCAATGTGGTTGCACCTATTGTTGGAATAAATTAATGAGCCAATGGGAGGTCCTGTTACACTGAATATACACAACCAAAGTGCCATCTGTCTAATAAAAAATCTCGAATTTCATAAAAGAACTAAACATATTTATGCCGATATCACTTCATATGCGAAAAATACAATGACTGTTCTATTGATGTCAAATTTATTCCTTCCAAAAATCAGTTGGCAGATATATTAATGAAGTCTCTTCCTCGAGATTCATTTGTATTCCTTCGTCAATCAATGAATATGGATTATAAGGATGGAACATCAAAGCAAGAATATATCATACAATTTCAAATAAATAATAGATGACATAATAATAAGTAGAGGTGATCTTTATGGTTAATTGTACTGGAACACTCAAGTATTCCAGTACAATTAAATAATAGATGCTTATCACGTCAAAGTATGATAGGCACTTAATTAGTGGGAGTGTTGGAATTTGCTATAAATTTGCCTGTCTACACACATCTACCCTGACTGGAGGGAATGCAGTTAAAATAAACAGACTCTGTTCCCTGACTTTTTTTTGTCTCGTCTCTCCGTGTTAGTTAGTCTTTTGATAGCTGTCGTTAGATTTTTATTTTTATTCGTATATTAAAGTAACTTGTAATCAATATATAAGTGTTTTCTCTGTTTTCATACCTAAATCTGTATACTGCTTTGTTTCTCTTGTGTTTCTATCTGTTTTCTGCCTTTGTTTAAGTTGTTTTGGGTTATTGCTTGGTTTCCATGGTGTTTCCATCCAGTGGGAATATTCAAATTACTTATCAACTGGTTTGCTTAAATTTGATGTCAGGAAGATTCCTATCTGGTCAAAGGGACTCCTAAAATAACTGTTGTTTTATAAAATATTGTACCAGTTACTGATTAGCATGCTATTATGAAAGATGTACATATGAACTGTACTAGTACACTCTGTAAAATAAGTAGGACACAAGAAAAATTTTCACAAAATGTCATAATTTTTCTTGTGTCCTACTTATTATTTTCACAAAATGTAAAAGAAAGGATTTTTTATTCATGAAAAGTTTCATGAAGAACATAAAGGGATGAATATAAAAATAAATGACAATTGAAAATAATTTACAGAAATAGTAAATAATTTATATCACATCACAACTTGGCACTGTGAATAAATATGTAAAAAAAGTAGGAGGACACTTACAAATAGTAAAGGAAAAATAAAAGATTAATATGAGGTTTTCTTTCCATTAGCGCGTATTACCTCAAAGACTCGATTTGGCATAGAAACAAAAAGAGCTTGAATTTCAGTTTGGCAAACATTGGCCCAGACCGTGTCAAGAGCTTCCCGGAGTTCGTGTATAGATTCATATTGTCTGCCTCCGTCATAAACACGTTTAACCAAAATTGCCCAGATGTTTTCCACAATGTTCAGGTCTGGGCTTCTTGATGGCCACGGTAAAACCTGGACATTGTTGTTTGCAAACCAGGTTTTCACACCTCTAGCCGTATGGATGGAAGCTCCATCTTGCTGAAAAATCCAGTCTTCTCCACCTAGATCAGAGCCATAAGGAAGAAGTGCTGATTGAAATAAATGAATGTAATCTGTATGTTTTAGTCGGCCATGTAGAAAGGACAGGCATGTTCTTCCCCCATATCCAATAGCAAGCCACACCATCAAACTTCCTCCTCCTTGCTGTCGAGTTGAGTAATGTTGCTCCTCATTTCCTAGACAATGCCAATAATATTGAGAGCCATCAGGACCGTCTAAATTAAACTTTTTCTCGTCCGAGAAAACAACAGACAACCATTCCGTACACCAAGACATGTGTTCTTTAGCCCAGGCTAAACGAATAACTATGTGTTTATTCTTCAACTTAGGATGATGCTTCCGCTTCTTAAACTCGAAGGCTTTGGACTGCTTAACGTAATTATAAATGGTTTGTCTGCAAACATGTGTTAGCCCTGTTTGTCGGTGGACCTTTGAAATGCTAGCACCTTTCTTTTTTAACTGTCTGCAGATGTTTCTCTGGTCACGAGGTGAGAGTTTTTTCGGTCTCCCAGTCTTCTTTTTCTTCCCATGGGTTTCAGGGTTTCTCAGGAATGACGAAATAGCATTTCGGCCTACTTTAAGCATACGTGCAATCTCCCTAACACCTTTTCCAGTCTCTTTGTATGCTAGTGCTTGGCCCTTTTGAAAATTGCTTAAAGGAATTCCTCTTGGCATTCTGACGATAAAGCCTAATCATTAATTAACAGCAAGAAAGTATTCTTGTCTCAACAAGTGCTGCTATGACTACTGTGTAAAAATATGCAAATTACTTACGTGTTACATTCAATACATACTCATAACAATTAATGTCCTCCTACTTTTTTTACATATTTATTCACAGTGCCAAGTTGTGATGTGATATAAATTATTTACTATTTCTGTAAATTATTTTCCATTGTCATTTATTTTTATATTCATCCCTTTATGTTCTTCATGAAACTTTTCATGAATAAAAAATCCTTTCTTTTGCATTTTGTGAAAATTTTTCTTGTGTCCTACTTATTTTACAGAGTGAATATATTGAAGGACATATTACCAATTCAAGTTATTTGACAGATTCACTAAAGAAAAAGTCATTGAAATAAGTAAACACTTGTAATAAAAATTTATGTTTCATATTATTTTTCTTTTCTTTTTTTAATTTTTATGCTATTCACATTTGATTTAACTGATCATAACAACTGGTATAGAGAACTAAATTAACAGCTGGTTTGACCAAACCAGTGTGAACAGGCTGAATAATACCACTATTTCCACCTGTTTCTTGTTGTTTTCTGCCAGTTTGATTTTTAAATTGATTTCTGTTGTTTCTCTCTGTTTCCATATTAGTTTTTGTTTTCAGTTTGATTTTAGTTTTTCTATCATCATTAACTAGTTATTTTCTATTGTAATATGATCAAGTAAATAGTGGTAAGTAAAAATAAGTAGTGTTAAATGGGAAGGTGTGAATGTCAAAGAGTGAATGTGAAGGTCTGAATGGCTTCAAACTTCAGGCAAATTTTCCTTTTTAAATACAATTAAAAATTTAATTGTTTGTTTAAACATGCTGTAAAGCAATGCAAAACTAGCAATTGTAGCACCATGAAGTGATAAGCTATTTTTAGAAATGATTAATTATCAAAACATTTTGATTGCATAAGTGATAAAGTGGAGAAATTTCAAATAGCAAGATTTTTTCCTCGATTCCTTTTCAAGCATTGCAAAATTATGAGTGCATCAGAAAGGACCTAGTGATTTAGGAAAAGACAAATTTTTCGGAAACTGCTATTTAGGAAAATTTTAATTTTTCCAGATTTTATTAAAAATTCTTTAATATTGGTATTTTTTTTTGCATGTGGGGGAAGAATCCTGCACTTTGTCACTTCCAGGTTAACTTAATTAATTAATATTATTTATGAAATTAATATTAAAATATTTTTAAATAGGGAAGATTCGTTGTTTCAAATTAAAATTTATTGAAAAATAAATCTTTATAGTATATGATGATAGTTTCATTTTATAACTTAATTTTATACTTAGTGAATTAAATCTTAAATCATTCTGAAAAATCATCTGATATATGAAAAATTTGTGCTTAAAATTCAATTACTTAGGTTCTTATCTTAATTGCTGTGTTTTAATCTTTAAAATTAATTTAAAGTCCAAGCATTATCAGCAATATAAAATTATAACTCAAACTGTTTCATTGTCTATTAAAAACGTTTTTGGTCATTTTTTATTTTGACCCTCTTCAGTTAATTCTTTACATATACATCGAATACAAAAGAAATTTTTTTTGGTGTATATGTAAAGAATTAACTGAAGAATGTCGAAATAAAAAAACGACCGAAAACCATATCTTAGTGAAATTTCTTTAATCTTTATATAATTATTTTATTATTATATTACATTATTTTTAAAATAAAACTATTATACAGGATGGCTAAAATGTATGGAAATGGCTAAATAATTTGAAAATGGTGTATTGAAATTATTTGAAATTTGGTGTAATGTTAGGTGTGCTTACGTCCTACTATCTCTATTTTTTTCAACTTTATATCATCATTTGTTTTGAAGATCCATGACAAACTTTACTTTTTTTAAAGGGTGCTATGGGTCAATTTGGCCATATTTGAAAAGAGCATTTCATCCTGAATTCAGTGATATAGCACATGCCTATCTTATCTTTTAGAAAAACCTTAAAAAGACGCATGGTTGACTTTAACGTTCATGGCGATGATTCACTACAACTGCTGCTAATGCTTCCACGTTGCCGGATCGTCAGACAGCAATGGGATGCTATTCTACAAAAAACATTGCAAAAACATTTTGGGCATCGAGTATTTCAGTATTTAGACAAAACATTTCCTGGTAGATGGATATGACGGAGAGGAACTATCAAATGGCCACCTTGATCACCCGATTTAAGTAATTTTGACTTTTTCTTATGGAATCATATAAAAAATTGTGTGTTTGTTAACAGAACAATGCATATGGAGGAGTTGCCGGAACGAATAAGAGACGAAACTGCCAGTATTTCACCAAACACTGATTTATTCATAGCAAAACTTTCTTCAGTGTGTTCATTATTGCCAGGAAATAAATGGACAGCACTTTGAGCATTTATTATATAATAACTGAATTTTTTTTCTTTCTATAATACAGTATGTTGATTCTAACATAACTGTTATTTTTATTATCATTTTCCAAAACTAAGATTTGAGTATCTTATTAAAGTTTTTGCAATGTTTTTTGTAGAATAGCGACCCATTGCCATCTGATGATCCAGCCACATGGAAACATTATCAGCAATTGCAGTGAATTATTGCCATGAATGTTAAAATCAACATGGGTCTTTTTGGGTTTTCCTAAAAGATAAGATAGGCATGTGCTATATCACTGAATTCAGAATGAAATGCTCTTTTCAAATATGGTCAAATTAATCCCTAATGCCCTTTAAAAAAAGTGAAGTTTGTCTTGGATCTCAAAAACAAATGACGATATAAAGTTGAAAAAACAGGGATAGTAGGATGTAAGCATACCTAACAGCATGCCAAATTTCAAAGAATTCTGATAAACCGTTTTCAAAATATTCAGCCATTTCCATACATTTTAGCCACCCTGTATATATTGTTCATATGTAGATTTTTTTTAATACTACTAGTTAAAATAGAAAAAAAATTAACATATAATAAATAGAACTAGGCCAGAATTTCCTGATCAAATCAGAATAATTACAGAAGATCTAAAATAGCTTTGAATAAACTAAAAGACTTTGATTTATATTATTATAAAGTTTATAATGTAACTCATAAAGTCAAATGCCCAAACCTTATTCTTGAGAGAGAAAGCTTTGTTTCTTCATCAAGGATTTTTTTCTCTTTCACAAAATTTAAAAATTTTAAATAATGGCCTCAAAAATTTATGTTAAATTTATAAAATTTTTTGATAACTAGTCAGTAAATCACCTAAATTTTATCCTTTAGTTTGAAGAAACCTAAAATAAATTTTTTTTATTCTTTAACAAATAGTTATTTTTCTAATAATAATAATATAATTAATTAATAATAATTCTAATAATAATAATATAATTATTATTAATTTTTATTCTAAAAAAGTTTTTAAATTATAAAATTATTTTAATTTTTCATATTGTACAGAACAATCATGGTATCTTGGCCATGCTTGATGATGAATGTTTTCGGCCAGGTCCAATCACAGATGAGACATTTTTATTTAAAGTGACTCAAGTTTGTCAAGACAATCCATATTTTGAAAGTAGAGGATGCCGTAATTTTACTTCAGACAGTTCACTGCCACATCAATGCTTTCGACTTCGACATTATGCTGGTGCTGTAAGAATCCTTTATTACATATATGAACAATAAGTTTTTATATTTTAAATTATGATTATTATAACCTATAATATTTCAAGTTTTTCATCTGTAAACTAAACATCTTGGGACTGAATGACTTATCAATCTATAAACAAAAACTGAAATATAGTACTCATTTGTGCAATTGTTTGTGCAAATAGTATGAGTATTGAAACAGCTATTGATAATATCAATTAATATTAATTAAACAGTTGTAATTAATAAGATTGTTCATTGTGGCAATATTTATACTAACTACCATATAGTTTTATAAAATAAATAAGCAATTGGTCCATATTCAACAAACTGTGAACACAAAAATCATTTTTTTCGAATTCTCATAATTAGAATATTAATTTTTCTAGAAATCTATATTAGCAATAGATTACTAGTTTCAGTTTTAAATTTCAACTTTAGCTGTTTATATTTATCTGAAATGTTTTTCATTATCCAACTATTTCACCTTTAATATTAAATACAAATATCTCTCATATGAATTTTTGCTTTAATGAACTGCATTTTTTTTATAAAACAATCTGAGGATCCAATATTCAAGGAAAGAATTTTAAATATGAATTAGGGATTATAAATTAAACTAGTTATTCTCAAATGTGTCCATCAAGGTTGAATGTGGTCACAGGGAATAATTTAATTTACAATTGGAGACAGAATTTAAGAAAATGCTGGATATAAATATAATTATATTAAATTCCTATCTATTGAATTTTATAACATATATTATTTAGAATAAATTAACAGATTTCATAAAAAAATGCTTTTTTTTATATCACTTTTCAATTGTCGGCTGTTTACTAAGTGGTGGAATTGCAGAAATATAGAGCATTGACTAAAATTTAATGATTTCAATTAGTAAAATTTACTAATTGAAATTGCTCAATTTTATTTGTTTCAGAATTATTTTTCAAATAAAAATTGAATAGTTTAAAATAAATAAATTGTATAATTCCACATATATAAAAAATAAATTTTTGGCATATTAAATAAAAGATCATAGGCCTTATACCAGATGGCAAAATATTTTCTTATAATTTGGTGGATTGGATGTAATTCAGAATCTCACATCAGAATTTTTTTAAAGAGTCTATGTCCTGCTTGTTGAACTCCATCATTGGTTTAGCCATTGTGATTGACTCCTAACAGTCAGGCCACTTCATGTCCTGAGTTAATTTGATATTGTAAATCTTGCTAAAACTAAGAGAAAGATCAATGTGAAATCTGGCATTTTTGGGAACTGAAAAGTGTCAAATTCTAAAGAGATATAAGACATGTTCCATCTACAAAAAAAATTGATGTTAAATCATTTGCTAATGGATGACAAAAAGAACTTCTGAAGCAATCTGTTAATAATAAATATATTTTAGTATTGTATAAAAAAAATATTATCCTAAAATCTCATTATAAAAATAGCAAGTATTTCCATAACAATATATTTAATTATAGACAAGGCTTAAGTGAGACACACTAACAGATAAAAAATAAAATTTTCTATCAATTATTATTCTACTAGAAAATTTTAATAATTATAAAAAAATTTAAGAGGAATTAGAAAAATATAAATCTAAGATTAAACATATTTTAAAATGTAATAACTATAGGAAGTATGATGCTTTTAATGGAAGCATCATACTTCCTATAGAGTTTCAGAACATTTAAATTTTTTTTACTTTTTCTTACAAATAACCAATACTGCTTATTTTTAAAAATGTGTTCAAACAGTCAAAATATTGTGATAATTTTTCACCTAGAGCATGTAAACATATAAAATATAACTCTATTATAATTTATTAAAACATTTATGTATTGTATGTTATTAAAATTATTACTTATTTGTGCTTACCTAATAATATAAATGTTTTTTAGAATAGATTGCTTTAATTAATGTTTTACCATAGTGAAAAAACAAAAACATTTTGCAGCATTTAACTGATAGGAAAATCAGCCAATGTGTAGCAGTTGCAGATATTGCAAATCTAAGGTGCCAAACAAGGAAGAAAATATTGATAATCATATTGTATTTATTATATCTTTTATTTTTTCATATGTAAATTACAAATTTTAATTTCAAACTTTAGTTTATCAGTATAGCTAGATTTAAGTTTAACAAAATTTATAATTTCAATATATCTGTCAATTTGATAAATTTTTTTGATAAATTATTAAAAAAGTAATAAATATTTTGATTAATATTGATCACATTTTAAAATTGTATATAACATAAAATATACTAAAATTTCAGAACAGTTCAGCAGGAAATGTTTCCTAAATTTATATTATATTTAATATGCTAACAGAATCTTGTTAGTCTTATTTATTTGTTAAATCTTTTGTTAAATGGTGGAATTTCAGGCTTCCACCAAAACTTTTGCTATTTAATTGGATGTATAATTCAGAGACCTGAATAAAGGATGATACTTATTATTTTATTCTTGAAAGTCATAAACTTTTATTTGCATTAATACTATATTTTTGGTTGGATTCAAGTGTGAAATCAGAATGGGCATTGTCCACTTGTTTATTCTTTAGAACTTGCCAACAAATTTTGTTGGGAGGAAAAGAGAACAGTAGGGAAAACAATAAAACTTTGCAATGCTAATATTTAATATTAATGGAAATAAAAAATTCTTAAAAATAAATAAAAGTGCCAAATTCCTTACTAAAATGTGCCTGATTTTAAAGAGTAATGAATTCTAAAATACTGGAATTTTAAAATTTATTGTATTATGAACAGACATATGTATTCAAATATTTTTAATAATAGAATCAATAAGGTACTGATCTTGATAATCACAATTGGCATGAAATCATGATGGGGATGTGCTGCAATTGAGCTGATTTAACTTAATCAATCAAATATTACAAAAATTTTTGTATGATTGATGTTTAACATAATCCTGCTTTATAAAAATTTCATATTACAAAATGTTTCATTTTATACACAAGTACATATATACTCATGTATATATTACAATTCTGAACTTCATAAATAGTAGTTTCTCTGTAGAATCATACACTCTAAAAGCAAGCACTATTAGTAATAATAATTAATATATAAATTGTCTGCATTATGTTTATGATATTCATTTATAGGTTAATCTGTGTATAAGTTGACTCCTTACTTTAATAGTTAAAAAGATCAAAATTTGCAGTCTTTGTAAAAACTAACTCTCAAATTTTTGAATTAGGAAAATATATAAAAGTTAATCACTATTTAAAAACTTCTAAATTCCATTTTGCCATTGATTTTTCCAAATAGTTTGTTCAAATTTATATAGTAGAAGTACAAATAACTTACTTTAATGTCACATGACTATTTTAAATTATAGCAGACCCATCAGATATCCTGCCATTAACTAAATTTATGATAATAAAACAATAAAACTGTTCTTATTGAGTATTTATTTATAATTACATGCATCCTTCCTGATTCTATTAGGTAAATGAGGTATATAATAATTATAAGAAAAGAGATGAAGTTTAACATTAGTAATATATTAAATATTTGTAATAAAGTCATGGTTCAGGAAATAAAAATAGCACACAACAAAAAGCTTATAAATTGACCAAAAAGATTTTTTATTATTTAATACTTTTTGATATTAACTCGTCATCAGTATTGATATTAACCCATCACTGCAGATTCATGAGTTTGCAGTGTACTGATGATGGGTTAATACTCAAAAGAACTTTATAATAAAAATCTTTTTGGTTTGATTTATGACCTTTTTGTTGTGTGTTAGTTTAATATTTGATCTACTGAGAATTTGAATAAAAAGTTTGTTGGGATCATGACACAAAGTGGTCACATCATTTCAGAAACCATCTATATGAATTTCAATCAACTACAGTATTTGGAAATTCAGACAAAATGTTTTTGAGTGTTGCAGCTTTCATTCATACTATATATCTGGCTACAATGTATCACAGAGAAGCATTCAATCTGATTCTTATATATGCATACTGGTAGTCCTTACAACCACTTGTAGTTATAACAATGATGTCATCAATAAATTCTGTGATTGGTCAATGTAATTGACAAAAAGGATCATTTTTATGTCTGATTTTTGTATTTTTGCATTTATTAAGTTTATTACAATAAAATGGAATGTAATAATAAATATTGGTAGTGGGAATCCATAAATTTTGGATACTTTTGACTTACGATGGCAAGATTTGAACAAATATAAAAAGAATGGAGTAAATTGCATTCTTCTTGTATTTATTTAATTATAATGAGTATATCAAGCCAATCGGACCCCATCATAAGTCCATAAAAACAAATCCATCATAAATTAAGGACTACCTATATGTATATATAATACACTCTTCAATGACTAATAATAGACCAATATTGAAGCTCTTTTGCAGTTTTCAATGCAAAAGAGCTTGAAAATTGGTCTATTCAAACTGAATTCTTTCCAAAAAAAATTTTTTTTATTAAACTGTGTATAAGTTAACTTTCTTTATTAAAAAAAATTTTTATCAACATATCTTGATGTACATGAGTATACAAGTTACCACTGATTTTCTGGACATTACTGATTTGTTTAATCTGGAAAAATTTGCAAAAGCAAATTTTTCCAGATTAAACAAACAGATCAAATCAATTTTGTTCCATGGTCGTGTCAATCTGATTAGTTGACACGACCATTGAACAGAATTGATCTCTAAGTAAAGCATCAAATAATTTTGTCTTAATTATTATAGACATAAAATATATGAAATACAATATTAAATATCAATGATATATCTTAGATGCTCTATCTTAAAATTTTATAAATGTCCCAAATATATTTCTTTATTACATGTTAGATATTTTGCAATCAAAATAAAAATATAAATTTTATATATACAATAATCTTTATTTTTATGATATTTAGCATTTTTATTGCATTATTAAGTATAGAAATAATCACATATTTGATTCTATAATTTGTTCATGCACTAATTTATATTTAGTGCATGAATATTTTATATTTTAGAATAATGTTCTTCATAGTTTTTAATAAATAAAAAAATGTAATTCCCATGATCTAGATGATATAATCATGTCCTACAAATTAAATTATGTCCCATAAATTTTTATTAGAATGTACAATTTTATAAATTATATTAAAATATTGGGTATATATTCACATATAGATATATTATTCATGAAATAGTCTCTATTACATAATTTTCCTCTCAAGATTTAGAAAATATTAAAATGAAAAATTTCCAATAGATTAATCATAAACTAGCAAGTTCTGCTGCTTTTAGGAATACAATGAATCACAAGCACTTAAAGCAGGAAAAATACACTATTTTATTATTAGATATATACTACATATACAGTACTAATAATAACTACTGGTAACGTTTTCGGTCTTCTATGGCCCTCCTCAGCCAGTTCTCTCAAAGGAAATGCTCATTTGAGAGAACAGGCTGAGGAGGGCCATAGAAGACAGAAAACATTACCGATGGTTATTATTAATATATGTAGTATATATCTAATAATAAAATAGTGTATTTTTCCTGCTTTAAGTGCTTGTGATTAATTGTATTCCAATAAATTTTTATTAAAATGCATTTTGGTTAGCAAATATTAGAGAAATTTAAAAGAAAATCTAAAGCTTTTAAAAGAAGCATTTATTCAAATAATGACTTAAAAATAGAAAAGTAAAATCAAACTAACATAAACAACCATTTAAACTAACTGCTCTTAAATAATATACCTTTAAAATAACAGCCTTAAACTGCAGTTGAATATTAATAACTAAAAACTTTTTAATGAAATGTTTTCAGTTGCTATACATCCATCTTCAGCATTTAGAACAGAATACAAAAACTTTTTGTATTTTGTTCTAAATGCTGAAGATGGTTGTATAGCAACTGAAAACGTTTAATTTTTTTATGGACTATTAACTAAAAGTTTTTAGTTATTAATTTTCAACTGCAGTTTAAGGCTGTTATTTAAAAGTATATCAAACCAACATGTAAAATCAAAAGAAAATCTTATTGCAATGGATGAAATGGAAATGCAGCCAATCAACACCAATCTTTGGAAATGAATATCATAATTCAGACTCAGCAATTCATTACTTCACTTTTATAGATAATAGTGCAGTTGTTTACCATTAAAAGTAATAAAAAAAAATAACTAAGATATGACATACTGTATATACTCATGTATAAGCCGAGGTTTTTTTCTCAAAAAAAATTTCTAAAAGTGGGGGGTTGGCTTATATATGGATAAAAAAAATTAACTTTGTTTTTGGCTGGAAAAATTGAAGTAATAAGCAAAACCATAACTTATTGAACGTATCTTTTGAAGACCACAAAGGAAATTTTGCAATAATTCATTTAATATGGTAAAATGTTATCATACCTCGATGTGATTGAGCGTGTCGTGCTGCCGACTCCAATCTGCATCTATATACTGTAATCAGATAGGCGACACCGCGCTGCCCGATACGACGCAATGCGAAAACTTGACAATCAATCAAGAATTTTATCTAGGATTCATATTTGAGTGAAAATATACTGTATATTTATTTTTCATTATTATTAATTAAGAATGTTTTAATTCATTCGCTAGTAATCGATAAACATTTATTATATTTAACTCATCGCTGATTTAATTAAAAAAGATTAAAATCATCATCGATAATTTAATTAAAGTAGATTAAAAAGTAACTAAAATAATGTTTAAATAACGACAATGATTTAATTAGATTAAAAAGTAACTAAAATAATGTTTAAAAATAAGAAAAAAAAATATTATTTAAAATCTCTGTATCTATCAAAAAAGTTCATCATAAGTAAAATCAAAACTTCGAAATCACACGCTTAATGTCTAGAAATCATGTTGCACACATCATCTTAACAGTATATGACATCATCGTTAGAGTGATCCACTCATTTTAAAATATGATCAAAGATTTGAACACAAACTCAAATATAGGGAAAATGAAACTTTGAACGGTCTCTCGGGAATCATGTGATCTAGACATATTCTAATTTATTTATTTGATCAAAAAGACAGAAATTACAAAAAATACAATATGCATTTGAACAATATTAAAAGTCTAAATTATTAATATAATTTAAAGTAAATAAATTCAGCACAATTTTAAAAGTGGAAAATACAGTATATTTTACTAAACTTTTGAAGACCACAAAGGAAATTTTGCAATAATTCATTTAATATGGTAAAATGTTATCATACCTCGATGTGATTGAGCGTGTCGTGCTGCCGACTCCAATCTGCATCTATATACTGTAATCAGATAGGCGACACCGCGCTGCCCGATACGACGCAATGCGAAAACTTGACAATCAATCAAGAATTTTATCTAGGATTCATATTTGAGTGAAAATATACTGTATATTTATTTTTCATTATTATTAATTAAGAATGTTTTAATTCATTCGCTAGTAATCGATAAATACTTATTATATTTCATCATCGATAATTTAATTAAAGTAGATTAAAAAGTAACTAAAATAATGTTTAAAATAACGAAAAAATAATAATTATTTAAAATCTGTACTGAAAAATAACTTTAATCTATCAAAAAAGTTCATCATAAGTAAAATCAAAACTTCGAAATCACACGCTTAATGTCTAGAAATCATGTTGCACACATCATCTTAACAGTATATGACATCATCGTTAGAGTGATCCACTCATTTTAAAATATGATCAAAGATTTGAACACAAACTCAAATATAGGGAAAATGAAACTTTGAACGGTCTCTCGGGAATCATGTGATCTAGACATATTCTAATTTATTTATTTGATCAAAAAGACAGAAATTACAAAAAATACAATATGCATTTGAACAATATTAAAAGTCTAAATTATTAATATAATTTAAAGTAAATAAATTCAGCACAATTTTAAAAGTGGAAAATACAGTATATTTTACTAAACTTATAGATCTTTCAGCTTTATTAAGCCATCTTCAGCAAATCATACATAATGTATAAGAATTCGAACATAAAACTTAGTAAGAACATAATTTGAATTTAAAAAAATTATAATATAACATTGTATAAATATATTTCTATTTTATACAATATAGAACAGGCGGAGAATATATATTGAAGAGGGTCGTTTGACCGAAAACGTTTGCGGATTTTAAGTTAAATAAACTTTTATTTCTACTGCAAGTTGTGCTTGTTTTTATGTAATCCAAAGAAAAAGAAATAACTGTTTCTAAGAAGAACCAACTTATTATTTAAAGGAACCTTTCAACGATTTGGGACTTTAAAGACTATTAATTAATTATGAAGGTATTTATCCTCCAACTATATTACAATGTGCTGCTCCCTGTGTTCAGGTCAGCAACATCTGAAAAGGGATCTCTCTCTCTTTCAATAAAGATCCAGGTTTGTTTTCAACCGTATCGTTGTCTGTCATTGCATCACTGGAGATTTTCTCCTCTCCGTCCTTACTCACAAAAGCGCCACATATCCGCATTTTTGGCTATAAAGAAATATCCTGACGCCATGGTCGCTCCACGGACCCCACAGGCATTATAGCTTATTATATAGATAGAGATTAAAGAAATTGGGACAAACTGATCCCATATGCACTCTATGCCTATAATACCACCATACATTCATCTATAGATGAGAGTCCTTTTTATCTCATTTATGGGGGACATGATCCTAACTTTATTTTTGATATTTTTGATATTTTTTCATCACCTCAAAGACCTCAATATGATATTGATGTAAATTATAAAACCGAAATGCTGGCCAGATTTCAGAAAGCTTATGAGGTAGTTCAAAAATACTCAGAGGAAGAGGCACAAAAACAAAAAAATTTCATGATAGGTGGCATAAAGGATACATTATTAACCTAGGAGACAGAGCATACCTACAGGAAGTTCAAACCAAGCCTGGCTATAGCAAAAAATTAGCTCTGCATTGGACTGGATTTTTTCAAGTTGTGAGACAACTAGGGCCTGTAAATTTCAAAATTTGGCTTTTAATAACCAGCAAGAAACAAAAAGTTCATGAAAATCACTTAAAACCAGCTATAGGAGATGATAAAATTGAATTATCACTAAATGATGAGTTAGAAGATATTGATGCACTTCTTAGAGAAGAGGATATGGCAGAACAAACTGAGGAAACTATCAAAGATGCCTACTTGAGATATTGGGATGAGCAGAGGGCTGCTTCCCTCTGCCCTGCTGTATAGACAGAATATTATATGCTTTGATTCCACAGCCTCGATACACTCTTCAAAGTCATAGACTTGTGCCAGTTGAGCCATGGGTGTTGCTTACAGAAACTGTGAGACGACAACATGATCCGTTAAATGATCTAACTTATAGATTAGATAGATTTTCAATAGATGCTGTAACCCAGGGGAATGAATTTACCCAGCAACTATGTAGTATTAGGAAGTTTGGTTTATTCATGTTATTAATAACTTATCTTTTTCTGTTGATAAAAATTTGAGCGATTTAAATTGTTTCTATAAATATTCATCAATGAGGGTTACAAAATAAAAACCTCTTTTAATAACTATGTCACACCTTTAAAAGCAACTAGTATATCACTTAGAGCTATACAAAATCAGTTAAATGATTTAAAACAGATTCCAAACATCAGTTTTAAAGATAACTATCAAATAAATACACCAAACCTTTAACTATCCTTTCCTTGGAGGTAGTCTTGCTATCACAGTAATAGTTTTTCTTCTGTTCCTTTATTATTATTTTTAATATAGAAATATATTTATACAATGTTATATTATAATTTTTTTAAATTCAAATTATGTTCTTACTAAGTTTTATGTTCGAATTCTTATACGTTATGTATGATTTGTTGAAGATGGCTTAATAAAGCTGAAAGATCTACAAGTTTAGTAAAATATACTGTATTTTCCACTTTTAAAATTGTGCTGAATTTATTTACTCGTAATAAGAAGTGGGATGATATTATACAATAATTTAAAGTTCTAATTATAAAGGTGTATTTCCGAATGTTTAACCTCGCTGGAGGTATTCTAAAAATATTCTTGGATCTCGTGTTATAATGGATCTTGAAGTATTTATAAAAGTATACAGAATCTATATTTTTACTGTGATACTTTAATATGAAAATTTTTTAGAAAAGAAAACAGTTATTCAATAACAACAAAAAAAGAAAATATTTTTATGTAAATAATAAAAATTTATTACTATTTGTTAGTTTGATATTTTCTGAAGCTAAGTCATCCTATAACAATAATGTCATACACCGACATCAATCTCACTTTGGAGTAAAATTTTACTTTACCTGTTATGATCGAGCACGTCATGCTGCTGAATCTAACCTGCATTTATATAAGTGCATCAGATAGGCAATGCCACGCTGCCTGATGTGCCGCAACGCAGAAATTCTCGACAATAATCCAAGAATTTTATGTCTTATATCAACAATTGCATTCATTTTAAAACTTTTGATCTTTGGCAAAAACAATGGGACTCTTCCATTACTGGCAGACTTTGCCATAAATTCATTCCTGACATAGCAAATTTCTACAACAATAAACACTTCAACACCAACTTCTTACTCACCCAACTGCTGACCGGCCATGGAACTTTCAAGGCTTATCTTAAACGTTTTGCACTCAACAATGAAGATCTTTGCGACTGCGAAACTCAGGAAATTCAAAACACTGAACACTATCTTTTTAACTGTGACAAATTTCTTGACGAGAGAAGACAACTTGAGAGGATTACCATCATGGCTGAATTCAACTGGCCTTGCAAACAGCAGAACTTTATTGAAAATAAAGAACTTTTCGAGGCTGTACGGAACTTCTTTACCAAATCTGCAGCTTTTGAAGTGCAGTTCACCTCTAGTAGGAACTAACTCTGAACAATTACTCTTACATAAGTGGAAAACTTTTCTACTGTTCTTCTTTACTAGGTGATTACTATTGACTTGACAAAGCCAGACTACTGTAATCACCAATGTATTTAATGTAAACCTTTGTTTACTGACTAATAATCTTCCCGATGTAGGCATTCATGAACCCATCAATCTGCTGGTTGCCCTACCTCTTTTCATCTAGTGTGCTGTCCACTCCTACAGACAGCTTTCTTTAAACTTTACTTAATAAAAACTTCTACTTCTTCTTTCCCTGTTGGGCTATACCTTGTTGTTCAGCCCTCTATTCCCGTGAGTTTGAATTTAAGTTTAGTTTAAATTGATATTGGTTTGTATTATAATAATTTATTTATATGTATATATTTAAAGTCTCAATAAATAAATAAATAAATAAATAAATAAATCCAAGAATCTTTTGTAGGTGCGCTGCATTGGATCACTTTAGCTGGATTATTGTCGAGAATTTCTGCGTCGTGGCGCATCAGGTAGCTCAGCGTCACCTATCTGTATATACAAACACAGGTTGGAATCAGCAGCGCGACATGCTCAATCGCTTCGGGTAAAGTAAAATTTTACCTTTTAAATTGATATATTGGTGTCTAAATTATAATAATTTATTTTATATGTATATATTTAAAGTTTCAATAAAATCATTTATTAATTTATTTTATATGTATATATTTAAAGTTTCAATAAAATATTTATTTTTGTAAATGGCATTATATCGATAGGTAAAAATCAAAGATGATGTAATTTATCATTTTTAAATTTTTATCGAATTTTAAGTGCTAAAGTCTGGGGGTCGGCTTATACATGGGTTATGCATTTTTACTGAATTTCAAACTCCAAAGTCGGGGGGGTTGGCTTATACACGGATTGGCTTATATTCGAGTATATATGGTATATAACTGCTATCAATATGAATAGGAGAAAATAAACAAAGCATTATGTAGCAGAAGTATGTTTATTTATATCAATTTGAAACGTTTTCGACCATATTTTGGTCATCTTCAGCGAAAATCACTAAAACGAACTTATATAGAATAATAGAATGATTATAGAACAGAATAGTGCAAATACAATTATATTTAAGAATATATGGTTATACATAAAAATAGGAGTTGATTATAAACAAATTTTATATATAATTTTATATTTTTTAATATAATTATAGTCTGATATAATAAATATATCTTAATTAATTAATTAATTAATTAAATAATGCGTGCATAATGGATAGAATTAGATCACTGGGCAATACATAAATTTATAACCTATTAGTCAGCAGCCATGCATTTGATAGTTGATTACCCGAATTATTGTTAATTACATTATATTTCTTTGATCTTTCCATAATCATTAGGGCTTCCATAAAATGGCCATCTTGTATGGAATTGCATTTCTTTAGAATTTTGGTGTTATTCCAGTTGATTATTAAGTCATATTTGTAAGCTTTGGCTGTGAGAGCAGTGTTAGTTTAACCTGATTTTATATTCCATATATGTTCTATTAGACCGTCTTCTAGAGTTTTGCTTGTGATGCCAAAATATTTTTCTCTTCTATTTAAGTCTTTGTTAAAAATTGGGCTGCAGTAGACACCAGATTTTTGTCCTTTCATCATATTTGGTTTTATCGTTTCTTAATTTATTATAAATGGTTGGGCATCATTTTATTCGGAGTTTTGTATTGAGTTTTTTGGCTGTATCTTTTACAGCCAAAAAACTCTTGGTTGTATGATGATGACCAAAATATGGTTGAAAATGTTTCAAATTGAATATAAATAAATGTGCTTCTGCTACATAGTGCTTTGTTTATTTTCTCTTTAAAAAATAACTATCTGTTAGATAAACAATGCCAATTTTTTGTTGTATATTATAAATACATCTAGGAAAATATATATTTTTTTTGTATTGTAATTTATTTTAAAAAGAAATAAAATCATTCTTATAAATATCAAAAAAATAAATAAATTGTAATTATGCTGATAAATTGTAATTATTCAGCAAAAAATGCATTATAATTCTATATAGTGCTTAGTCATATTTGAAATGTAAACAAATTGGAGGACTTCTGATAGAGAATATTGTTATATAAATTACTTTTATTTTAGAATTCAAATATATGTCAACTTTACTTTTCATCATTATTTTTTCTTATAGTTGAAGCCAATAAAATATTTTTATAAAAACATGTTTTTTAACATATTTATTTTTAGCCTTATTAAAAATTCATATAATCTTCACTTTTCATACTTCAAGATTTCAGAAATAGAAAACAAAAAAAAAGAGAATATTAAAGGAAATATAATATGCATGCAAATAAATATACATACAAAATCATTCCTAAACATATGCATATTTTTTACATTCTTGAGTATAATGAATAACATTTATAACCAGCACATCTACAGTCCTATAACATTCGTTATAATTAAAATTTTATAATTCAAAGACTGTACAGCACTACTAGCAGCTAAGATTAACTTTATTTAACATTACAAATTTTTTTGGCAATCCTGCCGTCCTCAGGTTACATTCCAAGGTTAGGTTCTTATTTAATAGTTTATAAAATTATATTGTGCAGTATTTGCTTAGGTTTCTAGCAATCTGTAATGCTTTAGAGATATATCAGGGATTGCATTGAATATATAGTGATGAATTATTATTATTATTATTATTATTATGTGAACTCTATTGGTCCCACAAAATGGCTAATCCAGTAACATTCTGAAACCAAAGGTACTGGAAAATTAGTGATGGACTTATATTTCTATAGTCATAATTAACTTCATTAAACAGAGACTTCACAACAAATAATCTGAAATCAAATGTTGGAAAATGATAGTTGATGGATGATGACTCAGAAAACATTCATGTTCATAGAAGAATGGCTTATATCACTATAAGCAAAAGACAGTAGGAGAAGATTAACACTAGATGAACATAAGAATAAACTGAGTATTTAGATGAGCAGAAATTCTAATTTACATATGAAATAATGATCTAAGCATAATCTGGATATGCAATAATTACATACCCAGATTATACTTAGATCATTATTTTGTATTTAAATAAGGACAAAAATACACACCAAAAACAAAGCTCTATACAGGATAAAAAACTTTATTAACAGAAACATTTTCGACCCAATCAGTGGTCAACCTCAGCTGCACAGAATTTACAGAAGGGAGAGAAGAAACCTTTACAAAAATAAACTGCTAAAAGATGACGTCACATGAGACGCCCCATCCTGTACACAAATAGTTATGAGACCACATATTAACATTACTACATTAATGCAACATCCTCCACTGCTACAAACTTATAATAATAATGATAACCCTATTACTAATACTTTTGTGAGTGTAACAGGATGGCTTTAAAGTGTTGTAAATAAAGACTTTTGCTCATCTGGATTTGAATTATAAAATTGCTAGATCTGAATCTTTATGCTGGCTTTGAATGATAAATAAAGACTTCTACTCATTTGGAATTGAATCATAAAATTATATAAAATCATATAAAAACAACTTTATATAATTTTATGATTTAACTCTGGTGGCAAGGGGACATTCTACTTCTGCTTCATGGTACTTTCTCCAATTCTGTAAAATCACCATATTGAGACAGAATATCTCTCCAGGTAACATGTTTTTAGCTATTCATTAGTTGATGAGATTAAAAATAAATAATGTATTTATAATTATAGTCAAAAAATAAATTATTTCTTAATGTTAGCCATTGTGATTAATTTCTCTTTTGATGAGGTTGGCTAATTGCTTAATCCTCATATATTTATTCAAATTACTATTTATGCACATTTATATAATAGGAAAAATGATTCTTCAAATAAGTTTTAATATAAAAACATTCATGAGTAAACAAATTCATGGTTTGACTAATTGTAAAAAAAACTTCATTACAATTACAAAATTTCATTAATTTAAAAAAAATCATTTTGAGAAAAAGCTTGTTGCTGTCTTTTATTTATAAAAAAAATCAAAAACCAATTCCAAAACTAACATAAGTAAAGCTAATAAATTAAAATACAAAGACCAAAATGCAAAACAAGTTTTGCTACATTTGATGATGATGAAGGTTGAAAATGAATAACTTCATAACTTAATAGAAGGTTGAAAATGAAATACTTCATAACTTAATAGAAAATCTCAATTGAGCAATTGAGATTTTCTATTAAGTTATGAAGTATAGTAGACAGTTGGTAATATTATGTTCAGCTCTGAAAATGTGTCAATTGCCAGCAATACACACAGCAATTATCAGTCTATGGTCATATAATCTGTCATCTCAGTGATTGCAGCAATGAAAAATTGTTCCAAACAAGGCACTAAAAATCGATAATAATTTTTTCATTTGCATTTGCAGATTTATTTATATTTACATCTATAAATTGAAAATGTATGCAATTTTCAGATAATAAGAAATATTAAATTGACTTCACACAAAATGTGTAGCATCATCTATATTTGGTTATTAAATTAGTGTTATAGGCAGTTCATATAACTTTTCAAAACTAGTGTAGCATCACTATGATCCTATAGATCATGAATGTGTTTTTACAATCTTTTCTTTTGCACTGTTCAATTTTTTTAAACAGTATAAAAGAATGATTAAAATCATTATTTTTATTTAATTACAACTAGCCAATTAGCAGGAATTAATATACTCAAAGACAAATTACTTTATTAAATACAAAGTAGCACTTTCGGAATTCATATATTCCCTCTTCAGCTTTATACAACAAAAATAATTCAGTTCTAATTTGTTAACATTTAAATTTAAATTGAACATAATTATTAAGGTAACTAAAACACATGCCACAGTAAACAAGTTTTGTTATTTAGTTTTTGTTAAAATAAATATTATTTTGTACATTTTTTATTTTTTTGTGTTATGTAATATTTGCCACAAGAGAGTGCTTATCCTCTTCTCTCTAGCAGTGTAGTAATTATTGCAATAAAGGAAACTTTGTTATAGTTGTATCTGATGAGTTGTCTATATATTTACAATTACGAATGCATATCTCGGTCAATAGGAAGTTGAAAGATGACAATTAATCAAGCATTAACAGGTTATGGGCCCAGAAGAGGAAAATAGTCCAGAAAAGAAAAAGTATTGGGCAAGATACAGAATAACTATATGCAGTCAACATCAAGACTAGAGAACAAAGAAAGCTAACAAGATGGCGGTCTCCAACATAACCCACTTACCACAATTAACAAATGATAATTTCTCCAACTGGAAGTTCAGAGTCCAAATTATTTTAGAAGAGAGAGGAGTCAAGGAAGCTCTTGACTAAAGTTATGAAGAATCCAAATGTGATACTGCTTTGTTAAGCATATAACTAGAAAATGTAAAAATACACTCGGTACTCACAGAGTGCATGGAGCTGAAGATGACTATCATATAGTCGAAAGTGTTACTCCTTAAGAAGAAATAATAAATGCTTTTTTACGGGACTGCTATAAGTACTGAGTCTATTTTTACATTTTAAAGTTATGAAGAATTATCAGAGGAAGAAAAAAAATCCACAAGGTAAACGATGCCAAAACGAAGTCGATTATAATCCAATGTATAACTGATAGACACATAGAATACATTGAAGACACAAAAACAGAAAAAATATAATGTGGTCACTAAAGAAAATATTCAAAAGAAAAAGTACTTTCTCTCAACTCTACATCAGAAGAAAGTTGTTATCCTCAAAATGTAAAGACAAAGGAACACTTTGTGAAATTTGATACACTAACATGAGAAATAGAGTCAACAAGAACTGAAATGGAGGAAACAGACAAAGTATGTCAGTTATTATTAACTATGCCTGAAAAATATGAAATGGTAATAATAGCACTAGAGACAATGACCAATACAGTATCTCTAGAATTCATTAAGAGCAGATTGTGGGATGCAGAGTTAAAATTCAAAAACAACACAATAGACAGTGAAACCAACAAGGATTACTCATTTGGAGCTTATAATCAAAATAAGAGATGTTATCATTGTGGTAAACAAGGCATTGTGGTAAACAAGGGCATTACAAAGCTCAATGTCTCAAGATATACAAAAGGAACAATAATTTACAAAGAAAAGGCAGATCAGCCAGAACCAACAGATACCAAGGGAAAAGACAAAATTTTAGAGGATATGACAAATCCAGGAACAACTCAATAGAAAATGCAAATTTGATGCCAAATACAATTTCTTTTGTTGCTCTAAAAGAAAACTCTTCAATGCTGACACAAAATCCAGAACTAAATCCAAGATTATGTTTCATTTTAGATTCAGGAGCAACAGAGCATCTAATATAAGATAAATTACTTCCATATGTCACCAAGATAGAACTAAATCATGAAATAAATCTAAGAATGGCAAATGGCGAGACTCTTTTGTCGAATCAGAGAGCACTATTACACCTGATAACAGCAAATGGAACAAAAGTAAAACTAAATGCACTGAAAAAGAAATCACAACAAGCACTTGAAGCAGGATAAAAAACTAATTTATCGAAATCACAACAAGCACTTGAAGCAGGATAAAAAACTAATTTATTATTATGTAGTGCATATTATATATATCTAATAATAAATTAGTTTTTTATCCTGGTTCAAGTACTTGTGATTTCTTTTGTCAGTAGAAGCAGCGGAACTCAGTTGTTTATACTTGTTGTGATTTCTTATAGTTGTAAGTCTTTTACTAATTTAAAATAAGGGCTAAATGCGCTGGTTATGGCAAATTTATCACACAACTTATTATCTGTAAAAAGAATCAACGAACTTGGAAAAAAGATCATCTTCTCAAGAGATAAAGCACTGATAGTGGACGACATACTTAGAATGAAATGCAGATAATCTAACAATCTATACGTTGCTGAATTCACCAAAACAGTTGAAACAGAATGTTCACTAACTGAAACAGACTTAGGAAATCTATGGCACAGAAGACTTGGACATTTAAATAGAAGAAGTCTCAGACAATTAAATTTACCTTGCAGCAAAGAAATATGTGGACCCTTCATGGAAGGAAAAGCAACGAGACTACCTTTTGTATCTATAACAAAGCCAAAAACACATAGATTAGGCGAACTATTGCACAGTGATGTGGGAGGACCAGTTGACCCACCAAGTATAAACAATGAAAGATACTATCAAGTCACAATAGATGATGATTATTCACACTTTTGTGTGGTATATCTAATGAATACAAAAGCCAAGGTCACAGAAAACCTAATCAATTTTATCAGACAACTCGAAACAATACAAGAGTAAGCAAAATAAGATGCAACAATGGAGGAGAATATAGAACCAACAGGCTAAAAACATTTTGCCAAAATAAAGCACAGTTTTGCAATATTCCATGCACTATATTCCTCAAATGAATAGCTTATCAGAAAGATTCAACAGAACACTTAAAAATAAGGTCAGAACTATTCTAAGGGAAACAAATCTACCGAAGAATATCTGGAGTGAGGCTATACAATGTGCAGCTTATCAAATAAATCAAATACCAACCAGTACACTTTCTGGAAAGACACGATCAGAAATATATCTCAAAAGATTAGATCTTAAGAAATTGAGTGTGTTCAGAGCAAAAGCATGGGCTTACAAAATTCTAAAAAAGCAGAAAGTTTGAATCAAGAGGGAGAGAAGCATGTATGATAGGATACTCCCCATCTGGATACAGATTATGGGATCCAGTAACAGCAGAAATATTCATATCAAGAGATATACAATTCGATGAATACGGTACAAATTATAGTAACAGTGACAAGAGGGAATCATATCAAATACAGAATAAATATTCAGACATAGAGTTAATAAAAAAAGACTCAGGTGAAAATGTAAAGGATGATGAAGAAGAAGAAAAAAGAAAGATGAACAAAAAAGAGATGATAGAAGGTGAGAAAGAAAGATGATGATAGAAAATGAACAAAAAAGAGCAAGAAGACAGACAAAAACTATCTGTCAGATTAAATGACTATGAGATATACACTGCATATTGCCTATGTGCCAGTGATCCACAATCATATCAGGAAGCATGAAGACAAGATATAAAATGACAAGAAGCCATAAATAAAGAATTAGAGGCACACAAAAGATTTAATACATGGACTCCAGCAAAAATTCCTCTAGGACAAAAACCCATAGACACTAAATGGGTATTCCACACCAAAATAAATGAGATAAAACAAGATATATATTATTCGTTATTCAAAATAGATGGAATCAAGAAAGCGAGATTGGTAGCTAAAAGGTTCCAGGAGGAAGAAAAAGCTTTTGATGTCTATGCACCTGTGGCCAGAATGTCTACAGTTTGACTCCTGATGATAAAAGCACTAAACAAAGGATTGACTATAAATAAACTTGAAATTCCAACTGCATTCCTGAATAGAAAGCTTGAAACATATCTACATAAACACACCAGAAGGAGTCAAGACAGAATACAAAACTTTAAAGTTAAACAAGGCACTCTATGGATTAAGGGAAGCATCTAAATGCTAGAATGAACATTTCCACAATTTCATAACCAAATGCGGATTAAAAAGATCAAGTTATGATTTCTGTCTTTACACAGGAGAAAAAGTATTTCTTGTGTTATTCATAGATGATATCCTCATAGTAGATGAAAGCAGGGACATAATAGAATCCCTAAAAAATTATCTCAATGCACGAGATCTAGGTGAACCAAAAAACTTCCTAGGAATGGAGATAGAATGCAGTCAAATTAGAATATCGATATCTCAAAGAAAATTAATTCAGAAGGTATTAACAAAATTCAACATACTAGATTGTAAAGGTACCAAAAGTCCAATGGAGACGAATTTCCAATTTAAAGAAGAAGACAACATTGATGTACCATACAGGAATTTAAATGGAAGCCTATTATATACCGTATATACTCGAATATAAGCCGACCCCCTGACTTCAGAGTTTTAAATTCGGTAAAAATGCAAAACCCATGTATAAGCCTACCCCTGACTTTAGCACTTAAAATTTGATAAAAATTTGAAACTGATAAATTACATGATCTTTGATTTTTAGTTACCGATATATTAATGCCTGATAAATTACATGATCTTTGATTTTTAGTTACCAATATATTAATGCCATTTGCCAAAAAATATAAATATATTTTATAAAACTTTAAATATATACGTATAAAATAAATTTTATAATACAAATACCAAAATATAATTTAAAAAGTAAAATTTTACTTTACTCGAAGTGATCAAGCGCATCGTGCCGCTGACTCCAACCTGCATTTGTATAAGTGCATCAGAGAGGCGATGCCATGCTGCCTGATTTGCCATGACACAGAATTTCTTGACTTCAGGCAGCATGGTATCGCACTTATATAAATTTTTGCAGGTTGGAGTCGGCAGTGCAGTGAGCTCAATCATATCGGATAAAGTAAAATTTTACTTTACTCCGAAGTGAGACTGATATCAGTGTATGATATTGTTGTTAGGATGACGTCGCTTCAGAAAATATCAAGTTAATGAACAGTAATAAATTTTTATAATTTGCATAAAAATATTTTCTTTTCATTGCTGTTATTGAATAACTGTTTTCTTTTTTTTTTTTTAAATTTCATATTAAGTTATCACAATAAAAATTCCATTAGAATATGTCTACTTCACATGGCTCCCAAGAGACCATTCAAAGTTTTGTTTTCCCTATAGTTGTTGAGTTCATATACAAATCTTTGATCATATTTTAAAATGAGTGGTCATCCTAATGATGATGTCATACACCATTAGGATGACGTGATTTCTAGATGTTAAGCATGAATTTCGAACTTTTGATTTCACTTACGATGAATTTATTTCATAAACTATAGTTATCAAATAAGAGTCTGTAATTGCAGCAGACAGACTCAAGAATTGTCTTCTTGAGTCTGTGTGCTGCAGTTACAGACACAAGAAGACAATATTTTGCTTGGAAAACAACTCTCTCTGCAAGAGGTTGTAAGATTGTTAATTCTCAATACCTAAAAGAAGCTATGCCAATTTTTGAAGATTATATCGAGTATAACATACGGAGCATTAGAAAGAGGTATATAAAAAAACTGAAATGGTTGCTCTATAAACAAATCCAAAAGAAACGTGCTTTCTACTATACAATTTATATAATCTTGGATGATATAGTGGTTCCTCCTTTTGTACATGAGGTATTGAAGATCGGCCCAAATAATCTAGTTGAAAATTCTCCGACATAGAAATCAATTGCGATTCAAGTTGAACCATTGCTACAATCTTGTGATCCAATAGAAGCTGATGAATTAAGGTGGCAGTTAGCAAGAAGCATTAAGAATTATAACAACAGTAAAGTTAAAAATTCAAGGATGAAGATAAAAAATGTTGATAAATAGCTTAAAAACAACAATATTGTATGCACATGTGACGATAAGACTAAACTTATGGTTTTACTTCGTAGAGATACTTATGATAAATTCATTGATGAATTCCTCTGTAATAATAACTGCCAAGTTTTAAACCAAGATCCAACGGAAATGATTGATAAAGAAGTTCAAAGAATACTTAGAAATGGAAAGCTCCCAAATTTCCTGAAAGGTGCCTATGTTAGATCGCCAAAGCCACCTAGACTTTTTGCTTTCATTAAAAGGCACAAGAACCCAATTGAAGCTAGACCTGTTGTCGAAAAGCATTCTGCTCCAACATATTGTTTAGAAAAGCATATAGCCAATTGGTGCATAGCTAGAATGAAAGAACGCAATTTATCTGTTTCTTCATCTGTGGAATTAATTTTCAAAAATACTATAGATTACTTGCTTAATACGATACTAGATTAAATACAGCTCATTAGCAAGTATGGATTTTTTTTTATTTAGCATAACGTTTTCGGACTGTACAGTCCCTCCTCAGTGCTGCTAAACTTTACAAAAGAACATCGATACATAATAGAACAACATCGTTATAAATAGAACATAACAATATTCAAAGATAGAACACGTTTACAAAATTCAAAGATTACTAAATTTACAAAATTTTTACCGATAAAATTAAAGGTTAAATAATATTCATATGTAACCAAAATATATAAAAAGATATAAACAATTTAAATTAATAATCACTCCTAAATATTAAACAATATACGTGATTCAAATAAACTAAAGTAAACATTAGAACATTTAGTCGCATCTAATCAAGTTCGCTGAACAGAGCAACCCAAAATAAGATTCAGCCCTTCGCCTAAGATCAGAGATAGACCTCCAGAAAGTGAGATGCTGGGCCGCCAACCGGTCTCTGACAACCCGCCCAAAGACATCAGAACCAATGCCCAGGACAACTGTAACCAGAAATATCTGTTTTATTTTATTTATAAAACAATTTTTGTATAAAAATTTTGAAAGTATTGTTATAAAAAAAAATTTTCCATGTTTACTTTAAAGTATTCATTTATTATATAAATTAAATTTTCCATTATATTTTTCCTCTACAATATATTTTTTAATGCTAATTCAGTATTTTTCTATAAATATAGATTGCCTTTTTTATGCTATATGGTAAATTTTTCTATAGTATGTAAATTGTAATATTATGATTATAAAATCATAAATACTTGTAATTTTTCTAATTAATTTTAAATTATTTTGTTGTTCTAACATTTGACATAGTGTTAGTGATGAGTTTTTTGTTTGGAGAATGTCATCTGAAAGTTGAATACCTTAGGGTTGAAGCCATTCAGGGATTTTATGGAATTCATGTAAAAGATAACACAAATCATAATTTTAAAAACTTAAATATTTAGACTTTGTAAATGCATAATTACAGTAAAACCTCGATTTTACAGACCTCAATTTTATGGACTTTGGATTTTATGGACACCATCCCAAAAAATAAAACAAATAATATTAATACAATATTCATCACATTTCCGAGAAAAAATGGTGGTACAGGCGCTCAAAAACACCTGGAATATACAGTGAAAACTGACTTCACGACCACCTGACATGACGACCACAGACTGAGTATCTCAAACTCTAGGATAGAGAATGTTTTGGATTTTGGAATATGTAAGGAGGAGGAGTTGAAGAGAAGAGAAAAAAATTCACTATCAGACCTTTTTGACATTTTTAATAATATATAAACAACAAAACGAAAAATAAGTAGCCACAGATACTTCATACTGATTATTTTTGGCAGTTTACAGAATAATGACATTGTGCTATGCATCATTGAGTCATCTTTCATGGCATAAACAATGAATCCTTATTCAAAAGGTCTTGTTACTGTAAAAGCAAAGTTATAGATTTCAGAATATTTTGAACTGGAGATACTCAACCTGTATTTTAAACATTTAGTATATGTAGCTGAAACAATATCAGTGAATAAAGCTAAAAATTCATCATATTACGAATATCCTATTATATATAATGTGTTCAATTTAATTTATGCTAATTTTATGATATTTATATACATTATATAGGTATATTTTAATCAGTATTAATGCATAAATATAAGAAAATGCAATAAATGATGATTAAAACAAAACAAACAGCAGAGTTCACACAGCACTATGAGCAAGTACAAAATCATTTTAATACAGTAAAACGTTTTTGGACCCTTTACCAGTCCCTCGTCAGTACACGTTTCTTAGAGATAACTTTCAAATATAACAATAACACAGAACATATTTAAAAAGTTTTGGTTACATAGCATTTGAAATAATAGATAATTATATGTTCCATCTATACTGATTCCTTTATTGTGTGTTTGAGGAAAATTTTAAATCATACATATTTCTATTTTTCTGTTTTATTACAGTTTCTTATTTTGAATTAGGCTATAGATTATCTGATTTCAATTTATAGTATTTATAACATTATTAAAAAAAATATGACCTCTTTTCTCATATTCAATCCTGTTATATTTTTGAATCTGATTTCTTTTCTCTTTAAAATCTGTTAGTACTATCAATGTTTCAGTAAGTCTAAATTATCTGTTAAATCAAGAAAAATTTTTCTATTTTATCATTATTAATTAAATATATTAAAATTATTATTTTTATATTCTATATCTTTTTCTGTTTATGAGAATTTTTTATAGTTACTAAATATAGTTGTTATCTTATATTGCAAACAAATTATCCAATAAGATGTATTATTATAAAGCTAACAATCATCAAGAAATGCTTTTTTGACTATTACAAAAAATATTTTCAACAGTATAGTATTTTAAAGAAAAATAATTTCTTTAAAATAAAAAATGATTGTTCTACTAATGTAAAATTATTGAAATGGACTACAGATTGCTTGCATAAAAATCTATAACCCAAAGGAATGTTATTCTTTAAAAATGCAAAAAGTTATAGTATTTTCATGTTTGTTAAGTTTGAACTATTTAATAGCAAAATTTTTCTATTAAAAAAAATATTTAACGTCTTTTTTTATTGCTACATCCAATACTTTATTTTGCTAGGACTTCTCACAATTACTTTATACAGTAGAGTCTCCATAATCCAACACACATGGTTCCGGGGCTTGTTGGATTTCAGATTTGTTGGATTATTGGATGTTCAATGAAAAAAATGGAATTACACAAACAAATATGCTCAGCTTATTAAGACTTTCCTGTCACTGCTCTTGCTATTCAAATGTTTCACAAAACCCTTTATTGTATCCCAATTTTTTTAATGTCATAAATGGTGGTTTGTCCAATACCATAAAACGAAACCAAATCACTAAATTTTTCTCCCAAGTCAAGTTTCTTAATTATTTCTGCTTTTTCGACCGCAGTCAACATTTTATTTTTATTTTTCCCTTTTTCCAATTTGTGATATTATTTAAAGATAAATAATAAACACTGATACAGTAAAAATACTGTTTTACAGTAAACAGTATAACAAACTTAAAAAATAGTCTGATTATAATGCCTGCACAACAAACAAATAGCGACTGACAATTTGTTTTACATCATTCTCTCTCTCTCACACATGGAGAAGTTGTGATCATGGTTGTGAAATGAAAATTTCACGTGGGCGGCACAACAGTTTGCAGTGTCAGACTACAGAGACTCAACTGTATTTCAATAAATCCATATGTTTTTTACATAAATGCAATTGTTAATCATGTAAACTCTTTACAGAGTTATATTGAATATATTTATAAAAAACTCATCTTGAATATTTGTTCTAAATTTATATACAGTGATAGTCTATCTCAGATTAAGCTGAGATAAACTAACTACTGGTAATCTAATTAATTGGACACTGTCAAAAGCATTTATAAATGAATGCTTTTGGACAGTTTCTAGATTAAATAAAAAAAAATTTTCCCATTAGATACTAATATTCATCAAATTCTTTAATAATTATTCCAATAATTATTTAAATGCATTGAAAATATATATAAATACTTTATAATCAAAGATTTAAAAATTTATCTTTTGATTAAATCAAAAGATTATGATCTTTTGATAATTAAATCAAATATCATTAAAGATCATAATCTTTTGATTTAATCAAAAGATTATGATATTTAATGATAGATCATAGCAAATCATAATAAATTATGTTGAAAAAGTTGGCTTGGATTTTCATTTTCAAAGGAAAGATTCTTCTTGAATCACTATTATATGAATATAAGAGAAAAATTCATTCTCCAAAAGCTTAGAACAAAACTCAGTTTCAAAATTTTAATTGGTAATTTTTCACACTAAAAAAAATTAGAAATTATATTTCATCCAAATCTGTAGTGTACAAATATTGTGAAGTGGAGAATTAGTTTTGCTTTTATAAAAACAATATACTAAAAGGTAGTTTATTATTTCATACAATTAATATTTAAATAAGAACAATAAAAGAGGTATACAAAACTAAATTATATTATAAGAAAGTTTTAAAATATTAATGAAAAAATATTAAATAATACTCTGACAAAAACAATAAACTTGCTATTTAAGATATTTCCATAAGTTTGGGTGGTGACTTGATAGGAGGAAGTTGTGCGAATTTGTGCTCTGCTTTTTGGTGAGTTTCTAGTGGATTACAGTCATTCTACTTTGTTTGTGTTTGTGTGTGTAGGTGTGTGTGTAGGTAGGTGTGTGTGTGTGTGTGTGTGTGTGTGTGTGTGTGTGTGTGTGTGATCATTGGAAAGCTTAATTAATATGGAATCTTAATTTGTAAGTTGCATCTTGGTCTGATTTTTGTTTTCAAGAATTTGCAATTTTAAAATACTGAAATCTCTTAACTATTGTGCTGGTTTATAAATCGAAACCATTTTATTGCTTCAATGGTCATCTTTTGTTTTACAACTTTACTGTTGCTATTACTTTCCCAGTTAAAGTTGTTTTCTTTCCACTGGATTCTATACTGTTAACAAACAAAAACTACGATAAATTCCAAATGAACCTAATTATCATGCCTTATTTTAACCCTTGAAATCTCAACTGAAATTTTAATGATTTGAATAATTTAAACTAATTTGGAATTTCATTTGGAATAAAAGGTTCCCTTGAGGTTTGTATTGTATAAAGTTTAAACTAAAATAACACACTTGGTGTCAGAAACATCCTGATTTAACTGACTGTAAATCCCACAATATTAGTCAATAGATTTGATAAAATCTCAGTTAAAATGTTTTTATTTCCAAATACTTTGGACCCAGAGTGTCACTTACCCATACGCCTAAATTTAAACTCTTTTCAGCCAAAAACATCTAAAAACATGCATTGGTGTGAACGCAATAAATTGTTACACCTGGTGTCAAAAACATCCTGATTTAACTGACTGCAAATCCCACAATATTAGTCAATAGATTTGATAAAATCTCAGTTAAAATGTTTTTATATTATTTAACAAAAATATGGTATTTTATATAAAAATGGTTGAATGTTATAGTTAGCTTTATAAGCTAATAAATATTTCTGATGGTAGGTTTTCATTTGAAATATCAGAAAATTTTAATGATACATTTAAAATATAAAAGCTCAAGAAGCAGCAATATGAAATCACTTTTACTATTTGGATATCTAAACTGTTGAGTAAAATATTAAACATATTAGAAGTGGTGGAGAGAGCATCTTATTAAAAGTCTATTTTCATCAAATGTAAAGTTTTTCAATTATTTATGTTTTTAAGGTAGCATACTCAGAAGTGGTGGAGAGAGTATCTTATTGCAAGTCTATTTTCATCAAATGTAAAGTTTTTCAATTATTTATGTTTTTAAGGTAGCATACCATATCATATTTCTGGCCTCTTCAATTTATCAGACAAAATTAATGTTAAATTTTATAGATGACATTTCATGAAAATGGATATATTACAAATAAAAACTATTATTTATTTTGACTCTTTGGAATACAATAGATTATTTGATTATATGTCTATGTGCAAAGATGCACAAAATTATAGAAATAGCAACGGATAACGAATGCATTCATTAATACATCCATTGAACTTTGAAAAGAACAAACCAGAAAAAGTAAATTAAGGCTGACACAGACCAATTAGATGAAACCAGACAAGACTCAATGAAATAGAAGAATATGTGTAAAAATACAAAATTTTTTGACTAATCATTTTGTGCTAATTTGTTAATAATTATGTGACTCATTTTCATTAAATGCAACTAATTCAACCCTCAACATTCAATCAGTCCAAACACCAATATATTCAAAAATCACTTTAATCAACATAAAACACATAAAATTTTTAAGTTTAGAATGTAGTACCTGATGATGGCATTAAGCCGAAAGTGTTTGTACTATTTAAGTTTTTATTGATTTTTAACTTCTCAACAGCTTGTAGTGCTTGTAGTTTGCTTTCTTAATTACCTGAGTTTAAGCAGTGTTAATTAGTTTTTTATGTTATAAAACATAGTAATTGTAATGTTTTCAGCTTCAGAGAAGTCACCATCAGCAATGAATCAAGTTAAAAGAACTTAAAACACAAAATGGATTTAACATTAAATATTCTAGAAACAAAAATACAAATTAGTAACATGAGATATTTTAACAAAATAAAAATGATAATTGTTAAGCTAGATGGCATTAAAATAAACAAGCTATATTTATATAATAAAATAAGAATAGTATAATTATTTAGTTATAATTATTTTTTAATGTAATATGAAACATAATGAATAACATAGATAATTCAGATAAGGAGTGGCTGCTATCTATTAGTATGTAGCAATCATAACCGTGGATGTGGAATGGTGTTCAAGAAAATATCATTAATATAAGAGTTATATAATGATAACATAAACCTAAATGGATATTTGTGAAACAGTTGAAGAGAAAATCCCCTTGATGCTTGAACTTAGATGTGATTATTATAATTGATAATGTTATCCTTCCACAATATATGAAAGAACAACTCCTTGATGGCCCTGCATTTGCTAGGTTCAACATCTGCAATGTTTCAGATATAGTTCCAGCAGTGGAACTCTTATCATCATCCTAGAAGAACAGGAAAAGATAACATTAAGATATGCCAATATTAATAAGAAATTGTCAAGATCTAATTGTCTACCATTATGGGAACCAGGAGACAATAAATTATAGTAACCTTGGCCAAATCTTGCATGATGATCATAACCTCATCTGTAGCCATGACAATAAATCTAAGAACTTTATTACCATTCTTATTCAGCATTACAATGAGATGTTTTAGTATTTTATTATATTCTTGAGTTTTATACAACTAGATAAAGATCAACTCCCCTGCTAGTCTTGAAAGTAAGGAAGCTTTTATTACTGCAGGACTATCCTGAGCCTTGGTGGCTTAAACTTTGCCAAAACCCGAAATGCTCCTGTTTATATGTCTCTGTAAAAACTCCTAATATGCCTTTTAATATCAGGCCTATAGTGAATAATACTTCCTCTCTTTTGTATTCATTAGAAAAAATCTTGCCATTGGTGCTTAGATATTACCAATATACTGTTGGTACTTCTATTGCTTTTATTTCAAAGCTTGAATCTTTGCCTTTTATCCAAATGGATATATAACAATTCTGGATTTTGCCAAGCATTATCTTTCCATCCATTTACCAAGAGTTTGCTTATTACTTTATACATCCATCATTTATCAGAATTCTCTACCAACATACACTTGACCTTTGCCATCTAATATCCTATGATTCATATTTACAGTATAAAAAATAGTGTATATTATAGGCAAACTACAGACATCCTTATTGGCAGGACAATGGCTTGTGTGATGTCAAAATTACTGCTGAGATTTTATAAAACTCAAATGATTCCAAGGTTCAACCTTATATAAAGTTCTCTATTAGATATGTTGATGACGTGTTTATCCAGGGGTTCCCAAAGTTTTGCCTAGGTGGCCCAAATTGTAAATTTCAAAATATTTGGCGGGCCAAAAATAGTGTTATGAAAAATACATTCAAATCGATAAAAAGTTAGACAAAATGGAAAGATTTATACTAATTTATATAATCGTTCTTTATTTATGACAATAATTACTTATTAATTGTTTAATTCTGTTCTTTATTTATGACAATAATTACTTTTTATTACAAAGTGTTTAAAATAACACATTTCAAAAATAATTCAACAATAATAACTAAATAATTTCAAATAAAAAAGAAATAATAATAAATTCAACAATATGAAGTGTGTGACTTGTGCAGTTGTTGTTTTCTTTTAATAATATTGAGCCTTGGTTCCCTAGTCGGCTGAATGTATTCTTAACACCACTTGTAAGTGTTCATCAGTTAATTTTGATCTACAGATTTGGACTTATGATTGAGAAAGTTTTTCACATATATAAGTGCTTTCAAATATTGAAAATATATTTGGAAGCACGTTTACATGTATTTTTTTTAACTGAACAATTTTTAATTATATGATAAAATTTATTTATTTTTTGAAAAATGTAAATTATCTCTATGAATTCAGCATTGCGGATGATCTGACATTGCGGGCCGCATTTCTACGGTTTGAGGGCCGCACTTTGGGAACCCCTGCTCTAGATTAATAGTAATCCTGACCATAATATTTTACTGATCTGACATTAGACTTCTGTTAGCCAAGTCATTGGCTGATAACGACCATTTCCTTGATTAGCAATATATGTTTCCGATGATAGGTTTGAACATTCAGTTTAAAGAAAAATTATCTGCTCTAATTTACATTCCAGTTTGGTCCTGAACCAATTTCAGGTATAAGTCTGCAACCTTTAGAGCCCTATTCCAAAAATCCTTTACCCCACTGCACTACCTCAAACTCTAGAAAACAAGAATTTGATACCATTATGGCACATGATCTAGCTCATGAATACAAATACTGTTTTGTCAGATGAATTTATAACAGAACAGCTGTGAAAACCAAGAATACTGAAAACTCTTCACAGAAACCAATTGTGGTCCATCTCCCATAAACTATGAATTTTTCTAAACTGATTCTTTATGATCCAGCTCTTGAAATTATAGCCAAGGCTCTCAGAAAGAAGCAAAAACTTAATAATTCCCTACATTAGGTAAAATATTACTTATATTTTGTTAAGGATCAATCAAGTCAACTTCAACAGAACCGCTGCTGAAGTTTGACTTTATTGCTGCTGGAGTTGAATATTAATTCAGGATTTAGAGAATAGTATATTAGGAGCACATCTAAAAATTTAAAGCTCTAGTTAGATGAACATAAAAGAAATTTAAAGAATGCTAACCTCTCCATATCCTATCTAGGCATTTCTATGAAAACTCTCTCTGAATAAAGTGAATGGAAGCTAAAATCCTTAAAAAAATGCAGCACAAGAGGAATTGAAGTTGGCTGAATCTTTGGAAATTGAGAAAAGGCATACAGACTTTTATATTATTAATGATATTCTTCCAAATACCAATTCTCAACCATGGTTATGGTTGCTATATAAAAATAGATAGCAGCCACTTCTTATCTGAATTATCTTTGTTATCCATAATGTTTAATATTACATCTAATTAAATAATTATTATATTCTTATTATATATATAGACTATTATTTTGGCACCATCTTAACAATTATCATTTTTATTTTGTTAAAATATCTTGTTATTAATTTGTATTTTTACTTCTATGGTGTTTTAGGTTTAAATCCATTTTGTTTCGAATTCTTTTAACTTTATCCATTACTGATAATGGCTTCTCTGAAGCTGAAAACATTTCAATTAATGTATGTTTTATGTTGATTAAAGTGATTTCTGTCTATATTGATGTTTGAATGCTGGTACTGAAGATAGATTGTTATTTGTAAATACTTAATTCTATCCTGTTTTGCCCTGGCTTATTGGTTCAATCTAACATTCCTAACTTATGCATATATAATTCTGTAATTTACTAGTAATTTAAATTTTCATTCAGATTACTTACTCATTACTGAGCAACTCCTCTCCTCCTCATCACTTAGCCATTTCTAGTCAAATAGAAAATAATTATTCTAATATCTTAGATATACAATTTGTCTAAAATAAATATTTATATTAAAAATAGAAATTACCTTTTAAAGATGTTCCTGATTCTCCTAAAATAAAAAGAAACAAATAGTGAATATGAGAATAAATATATTTATTATATGCACTTATTAAATTTAAGCATTCAAAATAGAATGGAAGATTAAAAAAAAATTAATTTATACCCAAACATTTTCTTCTGTTTCTTCTTTTTTTGTCGAGCTGTAAAAATAAATTTGTCTATTATAAATAATTATTAATTTATAAAAAATTTAAATGACTATCAACTCAACTCAGATTAAAGCAATAATAAATAATAATAGATAAGAAATGGATCATTGGGAAAAAGTTTTATATACATTCAGCTGTTTCATATATATAAGAAAATTAGAAATAGACTATAAATGTCTTCTAAAATATATAATTTCACTGAATAAACCACTTCACATTTTTAAGATTTTTGGAAAAATTATTTTAAAAAATTTTATATAATTGTCTTTTATTTTTTACAGTAATCATTTATCTTGTAATATATTGCATTTATTTTAATCCAGTAATGGTGTTTTATTACATATGAGTCATAAACTTGCAGGAAAAAATTCCTCAATTTTATTTGAAATTTGTTACAATTTATTAATATAAATCTGAATATAGGAAACCTAATTTTCCAGTAATATCTTCTTTATAATGCAAAGAAATCGTTTTTCTAAAAATTTTATTGATTTTTAATGAATATTCACATAAGCTAATATCTCCCTATTAAGACCATACACAAATATCACATTTATTCTCACATTATCTTTTCTTGAAGTCAAAACAAATACACTTCCTACCTTATTTGCTAGAAACAGAATGATGTTATTAGGTGAGAGTGATCTAAGGTCATTGGATGTCAAGAGAGTGGATGTGACAATAAAAAAAACAATAATTTTTGTAACTTTTGTAAACAAAAACAACAATATCTTTGGAGAATTGTAAAATATGATATTTCAGTTTTGATGGTTTCCAAATCTTATGCAGTACGTCCTTGACTTATGCAGTTAATTCATCCAAAAAATTTCTACTTAAATCCAACAATACTTAAATTTGATATACTCAAATAGGCATAACTTAATGAACAGAATGGCAAACAAAATTTATGAACCTACTTTAAGCATATGAAAGAAATTTAAGGCCATAAGTAATATTTTTGAAAAAATAAATTGTGAATGAATTTTGCATTTTATGGAAATTCAACAGAAATAGAGAGATTTATGTATATGTGTATCTCTGAAACCACATAAATCAAAACTGCATAAGTTAGAAACTTGCTGTATTATACCAAAATTTATTTTATATTTTAATTTTATTGCATTGTTCAATATGTTTTCTTGTTAGTTTTGCAATACTTTCCATCTGAGAAGAAGTATTTATTTATTTTTATTAGAGTTTTTTAATTGGATGCATAAAATGCAAATTATGATATCTTGATTCAAAACTTTTGTCATTGTTTATAAGGGAAAAACAAATTAAAGGCATACATTGATATTTGTCCATAGTGGTGCCATATATTGATGACATTTGTGACATCATCCACTGTTACCATCATGAAGATGACTGATGACATCATTTCAGTGTGACTATGATGCCATCCCAAATTCAAATAAAACTTTGAAGGATCTAAATACATATTTCCATGTGTTCCAAAATTACCCCATTCTCTAAGATAAGCTTGACCCAGATTACCTGAAGGATCATAAAAAGTCACTATGCAAAGTTTGATCCTGATAGGTCAAAGAGTGTGGGAATGCATGCAAAATAGGCAGACAAACATTGCATTTATATATACATATATAAATGCAATGGAGATGGCTTTGTGAGGGAATATTTTAAAAATTATTTGAAATTGAAAAATAACTTAAAATTCAAAATCAGATAAAGAATTTGTTAAAATTCTTCATTCTTAAATATTTTAATATTTTATTAAATTTCTAATTATATTTATATGGGAATAATTTGTTTACCCATCACAAAGCAAAGGGAAACTGGCAACTGCCATGATGCTGAGTAATGAACTATTTTTAAAAACAATTAATTGCATTTTGCAAATATTTCTCATTGTGACAATGAAGTCATGCAAAATGTCAGATTATAGATAGTTTTTCCTCAATTGCTTTTGAAAAATGTTATGAATGCATTAAAAAGGGCCAAAATATTTAGGTTTGTTTGAGTTTTTTTTCTAAATAAAGAATAAAGAAAAGAAATAGATATAGTTATTAGGAAAATTCTAATTTCTTCATATTTTGTAAAAAATTCTTTTAATATTAAATTTTAATTTTTTCACATTAGTCCAAAATTCCATGCTTTACTAATTCAAATTTTAATATTTTTGGAAGTTTTTTTTTTGTTTTATTTTTGAGATTCCAAGTATCAAATCAGAAATTTTACATTGGAATTAAACTTTTGATTTGGAAAAATAGTATAAAATGAGACAGCGAGAGAGATATGTTGGCATACAATGTTTTTGCAGTTGAATGTTTTATTTCAAGTCAACAATTTTCCTGAAATATTGGTAATACAATTACATGGAATAAAAAACTCATTTTAAAAAAGAAATCATTTGCAAAAATAACTGAATATTTCAAAAAAAAGTTGAAAATGATTCATATTTATCAATATCTACAATTCTTGATTATTATAAAGAATTTGCCATTGCAATTTCTATAACCAATGTAACATTACCAGAAATATTTTTTGTCTTCTCTTCTATACTAATTGAACTTTTAAACAAAGCAAATTCTAGTAATTATAATAAACATTAAAATTTCAATCATTTAACCTTTAGCGCTCCACCGCCTAGCTATGCTAGACACGCCTGCTCCGTCTAACGCTAAGTAGAAAATGTTATAGCTGCTTATGTAGGATTGTGGACGATTTTCATATAGTTTATGTTTTTTGTTATAAATTCGAAAATTTATCAAATATTAAAATAAAAAATTATTGAAATGAAGAAAAAGTATATCAATAAACATATTTTATTTAAAAAAAATGACATTATTTTAATAAATTTTTGTCAATTTTTGACTAATTAATCAACTAACTAAATTAATTAAAAGTTGCATAATACTTCGTTTTTTATCGATAATTTTTAAAATTATTATTCAATTTTCTTCATTCATACCTCATTTTATTCAGAAGACTTGCCACTATCAGAAAATACCAAATATTTTGTTGGATGGCTAAGATTTCATATATAAAAATCGTGTTTTCTCCGATCTCATATAATGAACGAAAAATTGTGAAAGAAATAAAATTTGAAAATATTTGTTATATCATTAGAATCACAATAAAAACATAATTAATTTGTCAATTTTTATTTAATAAACGTAATTAATTTGTCAATTTATTTTAATTTTCTAAATGTTATTTATCATAGTTTTAATTTTCTCTTATAATTTTTCAGAATGGTATTATGGCTGTTCAACAAAAAATAAATCTCTCTGGGGTATTTTCCCTAAGGTATTTATTTGTGTTAAAGAAGCTGTCATTGATAAAACAGGGTATGTTTTTATAATTATATTTTACTTAATATTCACAGTTTTAAATTTGTTGGATAAAATGAACAGAAAATTTTTTATTAGTAAAAAATTTATAAGAAATATCCACTTTATAGTTTTTTGATATGGGCTAAAAAAGTTTATAAGAAATATTTTAATATTCTAAATAAAATGTATTAAAATGTTATAGTTTTTATAAAGTTAAAAATTCTTTAATTAAATAACAAGGAATGATTTAAATTAAATTATATAGTAAGTCCCAACTTATATAGTTAATCTGTCCAAAAGATATTTGTGTAAATTGAATTTCATACAAGTCCAACAATGCATGAATTCAATATACACAAATGAAAGCATTAGCAAATGCATGACCAAATAAAATTTATGAGTTATTTTTAAGCACAGTTAAGAAAATTTAAAGCTCTAAATGATATTTTTGCAAAAAAGTAAATTGTTTTATTAGTTTTTCATTTTATGGAAATTCAATAAAAATAGAAGCTTGTACATCTGTGTGTATCTGAAACCATATAAGTCAAAATCATTTAAATTGGGGCCTACTATATTAAATTTGTAGTTATTTTTAAAATAATTTGATTTTTTAACCTTTTTAAAGTCCTCATGAAGCAATCATTCCTAGAGAACCACCAATTGTACAAGAAATTACTTCAGTTTTACGAGAATGGGGAGTTATATGGAAAGAATTATATGTGGTAAGAAAAAATGTTAATCATTCAAAAAATTTCCAGTTTGTTATATTTTTTAATATTCATGAATATAGGGAATATCTCTTTTCATTATTATATAGAGAATATCTCTTATCTTCATTATTATATAGAGAATATAGAGAATATCTCTTTTCATTATTCAAAATTAAAATTTTATGTATCATTCAAAAATAATCTTTCTCTTTTCATTATTCAAAATTAAAATTTTATGTATCATTCAAAAATAATTTGAATAATTCCAATATTCTAATTTAGAGATTAAATTATTTATTTAATATTTTACTATTTAAATAACACATAGGAACATCACAAATATGAAAATTAATCTAGCATTTTATATATAATCAACTCTTCTTATTATTATAATTTATTTATTGTAGCATTATTTATTCATTAACAAAATGTTCTTTTTCATGTGATATAAAATTCATTATATATTAACCAAACGAATCTAGCCAAACTCCCCCTGGCGGATAAAGTCTATATTAAATTTTCTAAACGATTATTTTAAATTTAAGCTATGGTGCTACCATCTGTTGGATTAATAATTAATTAATTCAGAATTTGGAACTAAGGTGGATAAAATATTGATTACTATGGAGACTTACACTATTGGACATGGCCGAAACTATAATAAGCAATAATTAAATATATAAGTTTCCCGAAATGGAATTCTGCCATAGGTCACCATGGTCTAATCGGTTAAGGCATTGGGGCGTTTACCCAAGGATCCCGATTCAAGTCCGGTGCGGTGGCAAAATTTTATTTCGGGAAAATTAATTTGAAAAAAAAAATTATTGCTTAATCATTAATCACTAGATGGCGCCACCTTAGTTCCAAATTCTAAATTAATTAATTATTAATCCAACAGATGGTGGCATCGTAGCTTAAATTTAAAAAATAATCGTTTAGAAATTTAATATGGACTTTATGCCAGGGAGAGTTTGGCTAGATTTGTTTGGTTAATTGGTAATGGTTTAATTCCCTGTATAAAGTATGCTTAGAGTGATTCATTATATAGTAGTAGTTCTATAATATATTATGATATTCATTCTTGATTCAATAATCTTGTATTATTCAAATTGACATTTCTGACATCTACTGACGTATTTCTGTACTTTCACTCAATAAAGTTATGAGGATTTAACAGTTAGCCAACCTTCATAAAAAATAAATAAATACATGACAACTAAATTATAGAAGAATAATTTATTTATATTAATTAATTAATTATAATTATTAATGTTTAATTTACAAAACCAGCAACTAATAAAAGATCCAAACATGTTGAAGCAAGATACATCTAACGGTATCTGCAACAGAAACGGAAAAATCAATATACCTGTAATATATCTTAAGATTTGCCCTCTGGCTGATCATATTTTTTATGTAAATTATCCATTAAAAATGTAGCATTATATAATTATATAGTTCATTTCTGAATTGAACTTAGATACTATTTCTCATTATATAAAAACATTTGCTCATCTGCAGTGCTAGAAATAATTTCGAAAATCCAGTAGCAAAAAAAAATTCTGATCGCCAACCCCCTCTCCTTCCCCCAAAACAAAAAATATGCATAAATTTACCAGCAAATATGTTTTTCACAACACAATCGGGGAAGTACCATGTGTTATGCGAGTTGTGCATTTCACAATGACCATGTCGAAAGTATCACGTCACATATATATTCAAACATTAATTTCAGGCAGTGAAATAAATACCCGTCATTTCAATAAACAGCTACTAGAGCTATTAGAGCTACATTCGCTAAAATATTTCAGAAGTTCACAAAATTCTCCACAACCACACGTAATCAGCACAAAACAACGCGAACGGCAAACGATCTTCTTTTTTCTTCTTTATCTTTCCGAAAATTTTTGAAATCAATTGAAGTACAAATGTAGGAGATTAAAAACTAATATATTTAGAAAACGTTTTCAGCTGTTCAATAACTTTCCGAAAATTACCTGTGTTAATAAGTGACAATCAAAATGCACCTTGCAAATCTTGTTGGGGTATGACAGTATTAAAAATCCCAATGGAATTTCGACCCCCCTTTATCTTACCCTCTAATTAAAGGTTCCTGAGTTCATTGGTGAAGGTCCCATGAGGGGCAAAAGCCCCATTCTTGAGATATGGGGCTCCAAAGTTGGGGTTTGAAACCACGTTTCTTTACGATTTTAGATATTTTAAACGATTTTAGATGTATCTTATCATTCCGAATCGAATGCAATCAATTTAAATAAGCTACAACTTATCTTTATGAAGTTACGTAATTTTTTCACTTACGACAATATATCCATTCTGAAGCTTGGTAGAATTGTCAAATATTTAAACTTTTTATTGCTTGTATGTAAAACATCCTATTAATTATATTAACCTTATCCGCTCCTCTTAAAAAAAAATAAACATTCCCTAGGGGTCCGAAGGAGCTTAATATTTTCAGCTTTGTCTAATTGGCGAACTATGCATGCCTGGTCCCAATGTATATCCAGATCGTATTCGTAAAAATGTTTAGCGAGGGCCGTAGAAAATGTAGCATTTTTTATATCATTCTAATGTTCACTTAAACAGGTTGAGAGTGACCTGGTAGTACTACCTATGTACACTTCCTGTCTGTGACGGTCCTTGTTATAAACAGGTATTACATATGTGCCCGCCCTTTTTGAAGTTGGTAGTGCTGGTTTGGTATTTTTTAAGTTATGAAAAACAGTGCTTAATTGTGTAAACGGTAGAGATTTATTAGAATTCTTTAACTCATTACATATGGGTTGCAAAGCTTTATGATAAGGTATTGGATGCAAAAAGGTTGGTAAAGGATGTTGTGAGCCCCTGGGAGATTCATTATCTATATGCATATTGTTAATAATAGGCCTATTAACAACCTTGAGAAACCATTGAAACCATTATTAATAACCTTGAGAAACCAAGTAAACTGTAGGTCTAATAGACTCCCGCTTTTGTTAGTGGCAACCATAATTACTGATTTACCGATCCCATCCTATGTTCAAGATATACTCACCATGGGACCATCTTGTACTGTTAATAAGACAGCCTATTAACAACCTTGAGAAACCATTGAAACCATTATTAATAACCTTGAGAAACCAAGTAAACTGTAGGAATAATAGACTCCCGCTTTTGTTAGTGGCAACCATAATTACCGATTTACCAATCCCATCCTATGTTCAAGATATACTCACCATGGGACCATCTTGTACTGTTAATAAGACGTGTCAACTACCTGATATGACACCTTCTATTGAAGCTCTTCTGACGCATATCGAACCAATGGATAGACAATGTTTATGAACGAATTTTGTTAATGCTTTTAACACCCAACGATGTACTAGTAATGCAGTGGAACAAAGAACTTATTTGAAAGTAGAGCGAGCAAAACTTTGGCTTAGAGAAAACCATCTAATTTGCACACGCAAAGACAAGACAAAGAAAATCGTCATCATGCCAGCTGTTGATTATGATAATATGTTGTCTGATTATTTAACATTCTTAATTAATAATAATGAAAAATAAATATATATTTTCACTCAAATATGAATCCTAGGTATGATTCCTGATTGATTGTCGAGTTTTTGCATCATGTCGTATCTGGCAGCGCGGAGTCGCCTATCTGATCACCTTACTGCCATAGTACGTAAAAAAGACTTCCCTTCTTGCTGGAACTGTAAGCTCTTGCCGAACCCAGCTTGCCCGCCGCTCTACAGTTATATCAAGACTCATAAACATCCGATTTCAATCCTCCCTATGGTCGATAAGACTTTATCACCCCTAACTCCACTTGAGAAGAAATTAGTGACATGGTGCATCTGATTCTTAAGCTCTTACCCTCTCACGGTATCCTCCTCTGCACAGTTTATCCAGCGTCTCTCTTCTTACACCTTGAATGATGATGATACCATAGTAGTTGCTAACTTTATTAGTTTATTCCCATCCATCTTGATTCAACCAGCATGTTTATGTCTATACTGTTTTCTTCTGGAGCATACATCTGGTTTAAATGTCTCGGCTGCTACGTTAAGAGACATTTCCCATCTCTTGTTAGTAAACTCCTTTTTCTTTTATGGGGATCGCTATTACAAACAGACTAGAGGAGTCCCTATCGGAGGCCCTATGGCCAGAGTTAAAGCGGAACTAGTGGTCAGGAATTGTGAACAACATCTCCTCAACTTTACATAATAATATTAAATTCTTTAGTAGGTACGTTGATGATTTATTCTTTATTTGTAATAGTTCAATTAATATTAGTTCTATTCTGGATTTGTTCAATAATAAGCCCCTTGGGTTGCGCATTAGTTTAGAGCAGCACTCTGCTAATAATGTACATTTCTTAGATGTTAATATTATCATTTCTAATAAGAAGTTCCACACACCGGTTTTTAGAAAACCTACGTATACTCCTGTTTTCATCCCTAGATGGTCTAAAGACCCGTTTAGCTATAAAGTTGCAGCTATCCGTTCTCATTTATCCCGACTACACACACATTGTTCGGATGATTCTAGTAAGCAAGCTGAGTATTCTATTATAGTTAACCAAGCTCTATTACATGGTTATGATGAATCATTTGTTAATAGATCTATTATTAACAATATGCATATAGATACGAGGCCCGCTGAGCCCGCAAGACTAGAACGAACAGTTCCCAACAGGCGGACAGCCTACAAGCAGCGTGTGACGCGGATAAGGACGGGTGACGGGAGGCCGGACAAAACGGACACTGAGACTATGTTTGTAGGTACAAACATCTTCTTTTATTGGAGAAAGAATAAAAGTTGATTACAATGAATCCAACTAATAGTGTCGGGGACAATACCTTTACCAATACTTCAAAGTTGCGTCTCTGGCGATACCAAAGGTTGGAGTTCGTCTCCAAAGGCGATTCTGCTGTTCCACCTGGCTCGGAAATATTGTTCCCTTTCTCAAAGGGCGTAGCTCGTTGAAAATGGACAGTTCTCTTACGAATATTACCCGTAGAAAAGTCCAGGATCGTTGAACACACCGTTGAACGCACGGCGGACGTAAGAATATCTCCACCAATTGATGAAAGTGGACGATGCCTCGTAGGAGATCACAAAGAAAAGACAAACGTCTATACTTTGCCTCGGACTCGAATTACAAGTACCCCACAGTGATTGGGGTCTGCTTCTGCTCTCTCAGACGGGCTGGAACCAACTGTCCTACACGGCGGGCTGGAACCAACTGTACTTTGTTCAGATTCCCCTTCTACACTTTTGATGAATAAATAAACAAGTACATCTCTCCCCTTTTCCAGGGAAAGTGACATCTCGACCTCCATCTCATAACTCCGTACAACCCTCCGAACACCTGCATGATGTCGAAGCCCTAGTGCAGCTTACATCACAGTATATTTATTTTCTTTTGGGGAAATAGTGGGGACCAGAGTACTTCAGACCCGGCTGGAGAAGAGACCCTCTCACCAGATGTTGCTTATAAATTTGTCAACTCCGATAACTTACGTTCGGGTGAGAAGTGACATTCTCCAGCGGACCGATCTCGGCCCTCCACATCACCCCCTACTTTTCAAAAATAACTTTACATTGGTAAATTTATTTTTAGAGTATACACATCAAGAGGATCCACGCATACAAATCGTGGCTTCCGCCACGGGAATTGAATATGTCAGTATTAGTAATAAGATGATGATATGCATAATTACATATATATATCTATAACTATATGCGTTAGGTTTGTCCTCCGACAAAACAAATAAAAACAGAAAAAAACTTATCACCCTCTCTCCAATATGCGCGATAGCGAATCATCAACGCGAGGTGGCGTAAAAGAAAGTGACGAGTTGAGAGAAGAGTGCACCTCTCTGTCTGAATTATTAGTTGTCTCGTATACATCAAGGTCATTAACCTAACATGGATGAACCTATACCGTAGCTGTTAAGCTATTTCCCGGTATCGTTGCTAGTACTCCGAGTGTATAGGTGGCATGAACGTTGTGTATTAAATAAAACAACACATAGAGTTTCTGGGAATAATATTAAATTGTATGAGTATTTATTATCTACTTATATTATAAAAATATATATATACACATTATTATTAATGATTTTGTAGATAAGACGAAGATAATTAATATTGATTGTAATGTTTACAAATAATAATGGTGATAAAGATAATATATATAAAAAGAGAAAAACTAATATTAAATAATAATAATGAAAGGGTAAAAATTTGCACATCGATTTAACTATGTGCAGTAGCAAATGAATATATGTTAACTAATTAATGCATAAATATGGGTGACTATATGCTTACAACGCAAATAACTCTTCACAAAGTTAATATGTTTTGCGAAAAACAAAGTGTATGTTGGGATATATATACAGGGTGAACCAAAATGAACGCAACAGCAGCGAAAAAGTTAAAGTTAAAATACTTATATTATAAAAATATATATATACACATTATTATTAATGATTTTGTAGATAAGACGAAGATAATTAATATTGATTGTAATGTTTACAAATAATAATGGTGATAAAGATAATATATATAAAAAGAGAAAAACTAATATTAAATAATAATAATGAAAGGGTAAAAATTTGCACATCGATTTAACTATGTGCAGTAGCAAATGAATATATGTTAACTAATTAATGCATCTACATAGAATAGCTGAAAGTTTTCTGATAATATGCTTGAGTTTTAATCAATGATATATATCAGGGCTTCCCAACCAGTCGATCCCGATAAGCCTTTCAGTCGATTGCAGGCCTCCGACCATCTTCTGGTCAATTTGATTGTTAAACTTCCACTTTACAATACATAGTATAGGTGGTCTATTGTTGAAACAAGAAAGTGAAATTATCCCTACCATGTTTTTGTTCTTTGTGTCTTTTATTTATTAAATAATTGCAGATCAGATCGATTGGTAGAATATAATATATCAAATACAGTAAATGAAGATTATTTCGATGAGTAAGCAAAAGTTTGTTGGACAAATAGCTGTACAGGTTTAAATGTTTTTCAGGTCCAGACAACAATATATCATTATTCGGTACTAAACAGATTAAATTTATTAAAAAATAAACTTCTTCAATTATTTAAATTTTTTCTTTTTTAGCCATAATTATGAGCATAGAAAATAAAATTAAAATCTGTCATTACCATGATGAATGGGAAATATTGAAAGACGTTTTCGAACAATGCTCTCCAGTTATGAAAATGAATATCCGAAAGACTCCGAAATATGCAGAGCAAAAATTATAGATTTAAAATCAAACTTACATTCACAACAAAATATGTTCGTAAAATTTTAAGATTATCTCTTTCATCATATAATCCAAATTTTGAATCAATTGGAATGCCAAATATCACATTAAAATTTTTGTTTATGTACCATAGTTACTTTCATATTTCCATATTATGAAGAACTGATTTATTTTATTTAATAAATTTTGAATTATATAGCTGACATTGCCATTTTTGTACTTTATTCTCTGGATATCAGTAGATTGCTTTATCGTTCCGGTGAAAAAAATAGCTCACGGTCATAAAAAGGTTGGGCAGCCCTGATATATTGATGGTTTTAATAAGAAAGTCTGGAAGGTCTCTGCCAAGTCTCCTGATGACATCAGAACTGTTTGAGCTATATGATTGATCAATCACCAAATGAGGCAACCTTTATTTTCACCAATTTTTCACCCATCAGCTATTACCATTTACCTAAAACGAATTGTTTAGCCCACAGATTAGGTATATAAACCTAATCTGTAGGTTTAGCCTTCTCAAAGTGGCTCCCTCTTTCGTGAACTAGAAATGCTACAGAATTTTTCTCGTCAGAGTCAGACTATACAGAAAAAATCATGAAAATAAATTGTGGGTAGTATTAGTCAAGCATTTTCAAGGTTATCTTATCACACTCGCCACCTGCAATTTCTTAGTCGCTAATGGCGAGCTGGCGACCATTATTTCGAACCCTGCTCATCTGGACTAGTGTTTACAAATTCCCAACATTTTGGAACCTTCGGGAATCGAGAACGAGAAATCGTATTTCCCGAGAATTCCCAAAATAATCTTTTTTATTTAATTTTCGTTAATCATCTGTAATAATGGCTATAACAATAAATATTAATAAAAGCCATAGAAAAGGTGGGGCAAACAAGGTTCGTGGACCCAGCGCAATCTTTCAGAGGTTTCGAGACACTCCTATATATAAAAGGTCGATGCAAAAAATGAGTAAATAAAATTTCCTAAATGGAAGATAGACCGGAATTTCATTACTAGTGCATATCTTCCCCTGAGAGCTAAACAAGGCTTACTATGGTATCATTTTGAGTAGATTTCTATTACATTTTAGGTTTTCTCAAATATAAACAATGTAATTAATGCAAACTTCATTTAACCAAACATACAGCGAGATTTTATGTATATCATACAATGTATTTATATATCGCAATCGTTAGCCGCAAACAAACTGATCGAATGTGGTTGATAGTATCGGCAATTACTTTATGGAAAGTATTTATCATGGAAAATAGAAATAGCTTCTGTTTACACAGAGAAATGTTTGTTTTTCACAGCCAAGGATTTGACTACAATGTCATATTAAGGAAAGCTACCTTAGATTTCCTTAGTTAGTTCACCTGAAGATGACTTTGTAATCAAAGCTTGGATTGTGAAAATAAATATTTGTCTGTGTAAATACAAACTTTTTTTATTCTCTTCGATCAAATATGCTCGATTTATAAGAGCTAAAATTAGCTAGCTATGTGCTATTTGATTCTGGTGTCGCGCGTGTATTTCTAGTGGCATGTAATATTGTGACACAATGTAACTCTACATAGCGATAAATAAGAAAAATTTCCAAAAGATACATTGTGAGTAGTACTTTTTTTTCCCATTGTAGGGATTACTGGGTTCTAGGAGCCGATTTCCCGAGAAAAGTTTGTCGGGATTCGGGAACGGGAAAACGAAAAAATTCCCAGGAACGGGCGGGAAGGAATTCTCGCCCGGAAACACTAATCTGGACTAATACAGGAACCCCTTGATTAGTGAGATTAATAAATCCTTGCAATACACTGCATATATCAAAACTGCACTAATCAAATTAAAAAACCAATGGGAATAATTATAATGAATCCTGGAATATATCAAAATTATAAACATGTATTTTTTCTCTATCTCAAAACGTATCTATATTGCATTGCATATACTTTAAATCTTTGAGGAATATGTATAGGTATTTAAAAATTTATAGTAAGAATTAAAATTTATTTAAAAAAATAAAAAATATATGTATGTATGTATGTATTACAAAATGCATAAATTTTGTAAAAAAATAATTGCACATCCTTAGACATCGAGTACTGGAGAGGAACTGAAGGCAAGGCTGGCTGTACACGGTGTTTCTTAGCACCCATACCACCTTTTTTCTCGGAAACGCAATGAAATAGGAAGTAGGGGAGAAAATTTGATTACCAAAGTATATCCGAAGAATTGAATGGGCATGATGATAATTTTATGGGCCCATCGGAAGTAGGGACACAAAGGGCCAAATTTGAAATCTCCAATGGAAACCTATGCTGATTTTGGCATAATTGGATAGAACTGTAAAAAACAAACAACTTTTGTTTTGAAAGTTTTTTAATATCATCTCCGTATTGTGAGATATCACAAAAAAAAAGATGCTGCCGCATATACCGCTGAGTGGACTATCCAAGCAGTAAGAAGAAGAAGAATCAGACAGAGGACGTCTGTGTACATTGCGGAACATTATTGATGCAGCAAAGAGCAGTATTATGCAGATTTAAGGTCAATTCTGGTACTTGATAGTAGTACTGAGAGGATCACGCTACCCTCCACTATCTATCCTCGTTTCGGACCCCTTGTTCCCACTATTTCTTGAGACTTCGGTGATATTTTAATGGAAATTTCTACTTTAAGCTCTGTTTGGATCACTCATTCTAAGAATAAATACACCACATCAAGCATAGACTCTATATTGGCTTCACAATAATTCAACTTTATTTTAGTAAATAAGCACAAAGAAACAAAACTTACAATCAAGTAATATAACAAGTTTCCCACCAATGCTATTTTGTACAGACAGTAAAAGTTCCACCACAGTTCACAATTAGTTATTAATAGCCATAAAATAGTTCCACTAATTACGGTGAGCATCCAAGACACAACAAATGAAGGCCATCAAAAACACAACGGGGAACACTGACACTACTCAGTGGTCAATACTTAAAGAAGAAGATATTTACATAATTGTAATAGTTCACAAAATAAATTTTCCAATTCAGCACTTATGTCATTTTCTTTTTTTTTTTTTTAAATCCAAACAATAATTAGTAACAAACTTTAAATATTATAATTACCATAATCATAAAATTTTCGATGTTCCTGAGAGCATCTCTCTTTCTCCTCTGTTCTCCCAGTGTCATGGTGGCCGCCCTCCACCTCCTTCTCCTGACTCAGGTAATTATAACTTTTAATTCCATATTTACTTAAATTTAATATAACTATGCAATTGAAAATAGAAGAAAAACACCAGTTCCTCACAGTACTCAAACTGCAGGTATAACAAGTCTTTTTGCCATCACAGTTCACATGGAGCCATACTCAAGAACAAGGGTTTCTCAACTTGTTTCAGCCCTTATGAGTGCCATCGATGTACACAGATGCCCTCTGTCAGATTCTTATTATTGCTTAAATAGCCCAGTCGGCGATACATGCAGCGGCATGGTTTTTGTGATATATCACAATCCATAGATGATATTAAAAAACTTTCAAAACAAAAGTTGTTTGTTTTTTAGTTCTATCCAATTATCCCAAAATCGGCATAGGTTTCCATTGGTGATTTCAAAGTTGACCCTTTGTGCCCCTACTTCCAATGGGCCCATAAAATTATCATCATGCCCATTCGATTATTCGGATATACTTTGGTAATCAAATTTTTTCCCCTACTTCCTATCTCATCGCGTTTCTAAGAAAAAAGGGTGGTACGGGTGCTAAGAAACACCCTGTGTAATATTATAATGGCTATTATTAGTTGCCATTCACACAAAATTTATTATTAGATAAAATTATGAACGAATTTAAAATATGACAATTAGATGACGAAAGTCGTAATAGTAACAGAATTAAAAAAATAAATAAATTTTATTGCAATGCTCTAATCATATAGACTACAATCCCCGAGATTCAGTTGCCAACGCTTCAGAGGGTTTGCAAAAAAAAATTGCACTCATTGAAGCGCACTAATCAAATCTGGCACCACATACATTAAGGGATAGTCTCAAATTTTTTTGTGCACTAATCAAAACTGGATTATTCAAACTCGCACTAATCAAGGAATTCTGTAGTTCTTTCTAATTCATATAATGTTAACCTTGTCCTCTCATTTTGTGTTGATGACAGTTTCTATAAACATTTACTATGCTTCTACTTTTACATCATATAATATACTTTATTTTGTTTATATTTTAACTATAAATTTGTTAATGATATGATTAGTGACTATGGAATTGTTTATCATATTTTTTATTTCACTAATACAATTCTACACTGTAAAAAAAGGTCTATTCATCTGAATTTTACTAATATTTTATATCATTCTTGAAAATTTATTGAATTAAGTATTTGGATGCATGTGGATTTTCAAGTCCGTAATCAGATAACCAGAATAACCTTCTTCAGAAAAAGGAAACTTGGATCATATTTGTTGTGCTTTCTTAGATCAAACATTCAGATATACTGGGAAGATTTACCTGTCTGATGCCGTCATGAAATAGCTGTGATCTGCAAAGTGTTGCTGGAAGCGAAAAAAGAAAACGAAAAAAAAAAATATTATTTATAGTCATTATTTAATTCTTTAATAAGATAAATTTATAAAGGAAAAAAATAAATATTCTACTCAGTATAATTGGAAAATTTGTTTATTTAACGATATATTGGAATTTATCTAAATTAATCTTTGTGTAAAGCAGAGTGCATTTATCACTTGAAGAAAGATCAATCATGAAGCAAGTGTGGTATTGTGCCTTGAGGCTGTTAGTATTGTGTTAGAAATTTGATCTATCTATAAATTTTGATGTTTGTTTTCAGTTGCTGCCAAGTACTCTGTTTTTTTTTTTTGTTTCTGTATTGATATTCTATAACCAATTAATTGCTGTCTTGTAATAAGTGTAACTCTATTGTTTAATTATTGATATTACTAACTTGGTAATAGAAATCAAAAGCACTAACAGCAGTAAATAAATAAAACAGAATTTTATTCCTATAACAAGAACGTTTTCGATATACTCTTATATCAACTTCAGTTGTACAAAACCAATACAGAATCGAATCACATTTAAATTATTCATGAGATTCGAATTTAAGAACACAATACAACACAAATTCAAAAATAACTTAGGAAAAAATTTATAGCTAATAACTAAAACAAATCAACATAACTTGTAACTATATAATATAATAACCGTTCTATTACCGTTTATAACAGAAGATAAGCAGTGTTTTTAAGTTTGAATTTGAAAGATTTATTACTAACTTGTTTTAAGTTCTTTAATATGAAGAAAAAAATATTTACTTTTTTAACATATATTGTGAGTTCTGTTTTTTAGTGGGCTATTGTCCACTTGGTTCAGGAATTGAATACAATTGAATACAAGAAGTTATGGAATAATTGCCTGTATTCAATTGTCAGCTGAAAACTGATTGATCAGTCAGTCAATCCAAAGGGCACAACAATATTGTGGCAACCACTATCAGATGGTTGCTGGCAATTGAATGGTCAGTTCTTCGCAATATAGTAAACAACAGACTGGAATTGTGTCAGCAACCCAATAACTTTGTCATACTGATTCTTAAACAGAAATAAACATACATATTCTTTTTGGGTTCTTGGCTGCTACTATATTTAATAATTTTTCCAGCATTAAAAGTAAGAATTTTAAGGGAGAATAGCTATTCAAATATATTACTATCATTCAGCCAGTTCATTTTATTCAACTGTCTGCATCACAGAAATGATGATACTTTTTCCATTGTTAGAAACTTTTCTATAGTCATTCAGTTTGCCTGATTTATTCTGATCCAATTCATCAACCAACAGTACTGATATCATTTTATACATCAAAATTCATGAATTCTTTATAAATTTTAATATATAGACTGAATTTTTTTAACATAGAGTTTATCAGCCTTATTAAATCTGTATCATTCCTATTATATATAGATGATGTAGATAAGAGTTTAACTTTTCTTCCAAAGAAGTTGAAGGTTTTATTAATTTTTGTGGGTATAATGATAATCTATCAATTAATAATTATGATCCATAATAAAATTAAAACTTTATTATTTCATCATAACTTGCAATTAGTAACCCTATGCAGTTGAATGATATTACTAACTAAAGCATAGAGAAAAATATTACCAACTAAAGCATTGGGAAAAATCTGTGATCACATAGTTACTTATAATCAAGTTCTAAGTTTTAAGAAAGCACAATCAGCAGTTTAGGACAAAGAAATTACACTTTAATAAACTTAAAAACATTTTCGGTACATAGGATTCTGTCATCAGTTATTTCGAACTACAAGTCGAACACATTCAAAAAAAATATGAAATTCCAAAACTACGGAATTTTTAAATTAAGGCGGCCGAATATTAAATCACATACGGACGTTTGTGACAAAAATAATTTCAAGATTATATAAAAATAATAATAAAATTAAGAAAACAAATAATAAATTTGCTATTATAATTAATTCTAAAGCTTGGCTCAATTTAATTAGTGTCTTTATGCACCGCATATTTCCATGCTTTAGTCATTTCATCCGCTTGCCTAAGGTTTATTACTGTTTCAGTTGTGTTAGATTTCAGAATTTCTATCTTCTCCATTATCAGTAGATTTTTAGGATCGCGCACTTTTTTAATTACCCTCGCATCTTCCCATAATATACTTACTTCTTCTTCATATGCTCTTTGTGCCAAAATGGTAACTAGGTTTCCTTTAGCCAAGTTATCTTTGTTTGGTGAGTCTATCTTTAAAGTTTCTGGCCATTGCACCTACATAGACTTCTACTCTCCCCTTCTATATATTGTTTATTGGTATTTTGTATACTCCGAAATCATACTCTTTGCCACTCTTCTCTTTGTCGTTATGTAGCAGGCTAAAGACTGTGGGCTGTCTTTTATAAGTGCATTTCCTATTTGTGGTTTTAAGGGTTTTTCTTACAGTTTTATTTCTATGTAACCTATAAGATAGGGAGACTCGATCAGTTGGTTCTAGTGTAACATCCCCGACTGTTGGATTTTCAAGTGGGGTGGGAGGTCCACATTCACACTCCAGTTTTCGTCTCTGCTCATTATAGATCATCTTCATAAACCTCACACTCTAGCCATGCTTTTTACCACAGTGGAATATCCTTTTAATTTTTTGCTTCTTGTATTCTTCTTTACTGCAATGGGTTAAGCTACATCTGAAATAAGCTGTGAATGCTGATTTTCTGTAAGACCAAGGTCATAAGGCCATCTAGGGATCAACACTGGAGTGCTAGTTGGTTTTGTGAATACAGTGGTGTCGAGGCCTTCCTCTGTGGCTATGATCTTCATATCTAAATAGTTTATGACCTCACTGCTCTGTTGCGTCCTCTTAAGCTTGAGTCCGTACTGGTCCTTTGTAAAGTATTTAGCCATGCTTTGGCTTTTCCACAGGATAAAGATGTCATCTTCATATCTAGAGTATGTTAACATATTGGTGGTGAGACTTTTTCAATTTGGCATTCTACTTTCCTTACTATGATTTCCACTAGGACCCCTGGCATGGCGCTGCTAATTGGGACTCCTTGTATCTGTCTGTAATAAAGGCCCTTGAACTCAAAGAATGAGTCATGGCAGATCAAATGTGCAACATCTCTAAGTATAACTGGATCTTGATCATCTTCCTGAGTGTGTCTTATCAGGAACTGGTAAAACAATAGACAAGTGGGGGTTAGGTTAACGTACTCTAGATTGTAGATGACATCTTAATCCTGTGGAAAAGCCAAAGCATGGCTATGGACCTTGAGAAACACTTTACAAAGAACCAGTATGGACTCAAGCTTAAGACGACGCAAGAGAGCAGCGAGGTCATAAACTATTTAGATGTGAACATTATAACCATGGAGGAAGGCCTCGACACCACTGTATTCACAAAACCAACTAGCACTCCAATGTGGATCCCTAGATGGACTTATGACCCTTGGTCTTACAGAAAATCAGCATTCACAGCTTATTTCATACATAGCTTAACCCATTGCAGTAAAGAAGAATACAAGAAGCAAGAAATTAAAAGGATATTCCACTGTGGTAAAAAGCATGGCTATAGTGTGAGGTTTATGAAGATGATCTATAAGAGTAAACAGTTACTTTAGCCTATTCAAGTATAGTTACTTATACTGAACAACATTTTTTATCATGACAAAGTTAGAATAAGTTACAGTATAGAAATATACTGTTTACCATTTTCTCAAACACAGTAGCTGCCAACCCTCTGTTAAAAATTTTAGATTTAATTTGTAACAAAACAAAAGTAAAACTAAAATTGTAAATATTCTGCCACTTTAGAATAGTAAAGTATTGGATTGTTTTGTTTTTTTACAGAACTAAAACTTTTACTCAAAACAAATAAGGATAATTAGTAACAACTAACGATTTATAATATCAAAAGCATACCTAGAAAAGAATCATGACCTTGTCTCTCCTGTCTCTCATTAAGGAATGATGAAACTCTAAGTAATGGCTGAAAGATGCATTATGTGTCCCCTGGAAATTTTTTAAACAAAGAATATAAACTAGAAATTACCTGCTCATATAAATGAGCAGAAACATAATCTTGTGATTTAATCTAATAATACACTATATAATGATGAAATACACCTCCAAACTCGTATAGGGAATCCAAACATCATTGAGGGAAACGTAAAATGGCATCCATTATTACGTTACAGTGCCATCTGCAGACTTTGTCTTTTTAGAGGAACTACAATTTCAATTTAATTTTTATTCTTTTAATATTTAAATTATTAATAACAACAAATAATATGGGCTATCGCAGACATCCAAAAATTAGACCTTTCTAAAGATATCCTATTAGAGAAATCGGTATAGTAGTTCAACTGAAAAAGGGACATTCAGCCAGCCACGTTTGACTATTAATAATATAATATTATAGACATATAAAATGTTATATGAATGCCTATTCCTCTAGTTAATAATATCTGAGTTACAAACTTTTGTACATATGTACAGTTCGTTCCAAAAAGTTTGTCACCTAAGCGGAAGATGTTCGGCTTCCTTACAATACTTACAAACCAAAGAAATTAATTGGTTTAGGAGCGAATTCGAGTTTGCGGAGCTTTGGACGATTCCATTTATTTTTTCTAGTACGAATTCGAGTTTGCAGAGCTTTGGACAATTCCATTTATTTTTTCTAAGCAGCAGGATTAGGTAGGCTTAATGACAGGTGTTCAATCATTTTTTCCGAAAATTGATTTTGAGTTAATGACAGGTGTTCAATCATTTTTTCCAAAAATTGATTTTGAGCATAATTAGGAAAGTTTCAATTTATTATTTACAAATTAATCTATGTTGTTAGAAAGTTTCACTTTTATTATTTAAAATTTATTTTATATTGTTTATTATTTACAAATTAATCTATGTTATTATTAATTTAGGCAAAATGAGCATTATATACAAATTAATCTGTTGTTGTTATTAATTTTGGCAAAATGCAGCATTATATAGTCGTAACTAATGAGTAATTAAGCGATAAGTTGTTGAAGCACCAAGCGATGCACTGGCAATAGCATAATGAATGGCGACTACGGGAAGTATTTTATTTTATTGTTTTATTCGAAAGTGTATCCTTCTTTCTGCATTTGTAATAAAATTAAAAACTGTTCCAAAATGATTCTCATTGATTGTGTTTATATCCGTTAATTGATCAAATGATAAAAACCAAACGATATTTATTTTGTTTCCATGACGACAAAATCGTCGGATTTAAAAAAGAAAATATAAAAATTGAACGTGAGTGTCAAAATGAATTTTGTGTTATTGTCTGTTTTGGTTTTCTACTAATTTTTCTAATAAGAGTTTATATTAGTGTTCA